>JAPMOP010675145.1:0-11085 GCA_029874735.1 Cobitis vettonica | reverse complement strand
CCACTGTGCTCCTAGTGAAAAAAGTTAGTCTGGAGCCCTGAAGTAGAACAATAAAACACAATAATAACATATCTCGTTTTGGAATTATTATATGAAAATATTACTATACACTCATAAAAGTAAAGGTTCCCAAAGGTTTCTCTTTAGAAGTGATGTCATGCTAAACGGTTCTTCTTTGGCACCGTTTAGCACCTTTATTTTTAGGAATGTACCTTATATGCGAATCTGTATGTAAAAACCCAGCTAAAGCCTTTTTTATTATTACTGTTTTATACATAAATCATCTATATAATGTAAACAACAGTCTATGTAACCTATCGTTCTAACATATCCTAGATATCAAACATAAATTTGAAATTTGAAATATTGAATGGTTAAGGTCATGTCAAAGATTGAAATTAAGGTGAAATAAATTACTTAATTAAACTTTGATGGTTTAATCTCATAATTAGATTATGAGACTTTAACCCAGATTTTACAGACAGGGTCACATATTATATTAGGCAGAGGGAACTAAAGTTAAGTCAATTTTAGGAACTCAAATATGCCATATATGAATGTAATCCTGAACCAAAAAAACAGCCATAAGAGTCAATTTAGAGATCTAAACATTATGCATGCAATCTGAGTAAATAATATTTCTATCAATGTAAGATTTGTTTGGATAGGACAATATTTGGCTGAGATACAACTATCTAAAAATTCTAAATATTGAGAAAATCACCTTTAAAGTTGTCCAAATGAAATCCTTGCAACAAATTACTAATGATAAATTGATATATACAGTAGCTAATTTATTAAATATCTTCATGGAACATGACCTTTATATCCCAATGATTTCTGGGATAAAAAGATATTGATGATTATCTTATATTCTTATTTTGTTAATATTGCTACAAATATACCCAAGCTACTTATGACTGGTTTTGTGGTCCAGGGTCACAAATAAGTAAAGAAACTTGCATATTTTAATAAAAGTATCCAGTTAATGAAATATCTTTTTTTGTGTTGAAACTTTGGGTGAACAGTCCCTTTATAAAGATTACAAAACAATTGTCCTATGCGAATATCCAGCACGGACATGTGGTATATATGTGGTGAAGATACTGTCTGGTGGTGATAATGCATGTGTGCACACCACACACAAATGAACCAAACTACTTCATTATAGAAGCAGCAGGGGGCTTCTGTGGGTTTAACTGTGCAAATAGTATTCATTTAGAAGAGAATTATGCTTGCCAAATCTTATACTCTATCCTCTATGGCCTAATGGCCTGATTCTGCTGGGATGAGATCTCCATCTTCCAGGCTCCAGGGCAAAGTTATTTCTAATTGACCAAACCTGCAGTTCTGCTTACACAAAATAAACACAATCTACAGCAGAAAGATGTTTGCTTCATCATACTAATACATGCTGGCTGAAGAAAGGCTACTATTAAAGAGCTTCTGCAAATTTAAGCACTATTGATATTTTAATAGTGTCTTTCAGCAGCCAAATTTAACCTCTCTTTCATTTTCCTCTCCTCATCTTGTAATCAGCTCGCTTAGGGACGGTTAAGCAAGTTAATGCATGCAAAACGCACTGCTCTAAACACAACACAGTAAAGTATGTAGGAAGCTGAGGTTTTTAATCAGTAATTATGCCAATGAGATTTTGCTAATTAAGTCAGTAGCTTCTGTACTGATGTGTGTATGGGCGCAACCAAATGTTACATTCGCTTATATTCATAAGTAACAATCATATGTAATCATTTTATATTCACACTAAAAGTGGTATAGTGTCAATTATATAGCGTCATTTATTTTCTATCATTTAAATTGCATATTGTTTTTATGGTTGTAGTAAAATGACTTTGTTTTGATGGTGTTAAAAACAGAAAGAAAACATTAAATAGGAATCAACATACCGTACTGGGTCAGACAAAACAAAAAATACAGTAAAACAGCAACTCTCTTGCTCGTTTGATTTTGACTCAACATCCAAGGTGCATTATAGAAATAATGAATCTAAATTGCAAATATGAAAATCCTCTTAAAATTAACTCATCATCATGCCATTCCATTATGACTTCCTTTCTTCAATAGAACAAAAACAAATAATTTTATATTTAAAAAAAAAACGTAATATTGTCATGTATGCATGGCAACATGGAGTTCAGCCAAAGTCCCTTTAGAGAAGGTGCGCCAATAGGCGGTAAGGTTTGCAACGCCTCCAGGCACTTAAACAACATATTTCTGACAAACAATTAAACCTCCGCATGCGCACAGGTGGGCAATCACCTCACATGACTCTGTCTAGAGCCCCTTCCCCAAAGAATCATAAGTCAATTGATGATTGGCTCTTTTAACTGAAAGTCGGAACTTATGTTGCCAAAGCGGCCATATTCAGCTTTGCATTTTGCCCCATTCATAGTAATAGCAGTGCTTAATCTTATTATATATTATATCATATATATGTGGCATTATATATTATAACATATATATATATGGTGGCACGGTGATAACATCAAATGGGATGAGACTCGTTGAGATTTAAAGTTATTGATGTGCCTCCATATTGGAACTTACTGCATTGATCTCTATGTCGCCATAGATACGCAAGGTATCAATTGCTAAATAAGCTTAATTTTCTCTCACAAATGTATCATTTCACTTCAGAAGACATGCATTAATCCACTGGAGTCATTTGGATTACTGTAGCATTGGATGTATGTGCTTTCTGGAGCTTTGCAATATTCGTGTGTTAATATAAAATTATTAATTTGTGTTCAACTGAAGAAAGGAGGTCATGTATGGTGTTATGGTGAGTAAATTATGAGAGAATGTTCATATTTGTGTGCATACTGTAACTGATGATCTTATATCCATGTTCATATTCTTCTATTTCTCTTTTCTTTTCATCTGCCTTCTGATACAGTACAATTCAAACATGAAATAGAGAAAGAAATAAATGATCTCCCTATCCGATCCAGACACCCCCTCTTTTACCCGTCTATTTATCAGCCCCGTCTCATCTCGGCAGTGCACCTGCTCTGTGTTTCGTCCAGGATGAGAGAGTTCAGTCTGGGCTGACGGAGGACTGATCACAACGTAAGCCGGGTTATATTGGCCTGTCACTCTAGTGCCATTTGAGCTGGAAAAGTGTGAGTAGGGCAGGGAAGGGGGGCAAATAATTGTAGCTGCAGGGCTTCAGGTGTAATAACAGATCTACTGCTCCCCAGAGCCCTTTTCTGCCTAACAACAGCATTGCCTGCTGAACAAAGAACCTGATCACTTCTGACACAAAATCTCAGACATTGAGATTATTTCAGCTCTCTCCACTCACACAATGTCTGTAAATTTTAGTATATAAACAACTTTTGCAAAAGTGGCCAAGACTTACACAAACAGAATCTGAGAAGTGTCTGTAAGTGGTTGTAATGTCAATACATATGAAATGTCTGTAGCTACAGTGTCCATTAAAACCAAGACACAAAATCATGAGTAAAAACAGTTTGACTGTTAACACTTGTGTAACTCCTGGTTTAATGGAGGCTAAATGTGTTGAAATAACAGTGAGGTAAGTGTATTTCTGTCACTGTTATTCTCTTCAGCTCAAACTATTTTTATCTATAATTATAGATGTAGGGGGTCATTTAAAACCCACATGAAAAAATACTGTAGTATGCTTTAGTATTTACTGTAGTAAACTGTACACTCTAAAAACTGTTGTATTGTTTACCATAGTAAAAACTAAAGTATACTAGTGTGTTTTTTCATGTACTGTAGGGAGATGTTTGTGTACATTGTCTATCAATCATGGCAGTAGTTATTTATATGTTTTTAGGTAGCATGGATGATGATGGAGAGATGCTGTACAATCTCAGTTATGTATGGCAGATCTTGCTTATATGCTTTACCCTTCACTTGACATCACTCAGAACCAGTCCGCCAAATGGGGAAATGTAAGAAAGCATACAGATTTAGTGGCCACACTTGTGCCGTTATATGGTTTGCATAATTATTTTAGTGAATCAGGGACTAAACAACACAGACAGTACAGTTAAGTACTGTGGCCACAACTGATTTGGTGAATTACTCCTATCTTATATTACAATTTAACACAATAACACTTTTATCAGACACCATAACCTAAACTAGCCCTTTTATTAATAGAAACCAGACCCAACATTTCAAACTCTCCTGGTATTTAAAACTGCTTGTGAGAATAGATTACTATTAATAGCTCAAAAATTCACAGATTATGTATCAGTGTCTTTGCTTAAAATTTCCCTAATGCAAGAAACCAGCTGGTGATTTTCTGTGCCTTCCCATGTTCACCATTCAAGACCTGCACTGGAATTCAACCAGGCATCTTTACTGATGGCCCAAGTGAATTATTTATAGTCACAATAAGGTTACGACTGCCACTAATTTAGAGTTTGATGAGATTATCCTTTAACTGAGAATGAAGTATTTATTGTTTTTACAGATTTGATTAAGTCCTTTATGGACTCATCTCAGAGGCATCCCAAGACGTAGAGTACCTCTCTGATGCAAAGCACAGGGGCAGTGTGTCTCAGCAAAACAAAGTATTACATACATGCATTTTAGGTCACATTTTGGGTTATTACACTAAGATTTGTATCCTGATTGCTTTTTCATAGAAAGCAATTTTGCATTAAAGAGTCCCTATGACATTGCTAAAAAGAATGTTATTTTGTGTATTTGGTGTAATGCAATGTGTTCATGTGGTTTATAGTTAAAAACACATTATTTTTCTCATATTGTACGTTATTGTTGTTCCTCTATGCCCTCCCTTTCTGAAACACGACTTGTTAAGAAAATAAACTGTTGCTTACAATCCTTGCGGTTATTGTAGTCCAAAAAAAGAGATTTCAGTTGGAGATGATAATTCACGTCATCATAGACTTTGGGATTTGTTACTTTGCTGATACCTAACATGCACTAACACACACTTATAAACCAAAAGAAATGTAAAATCATGAAAAGAAAAATAGAGGCTCTTTGAAAAACAAATGTCTAAAAGTCATCCAAACACACCGTAGATGTCTAGGCTAAAACAAGGCAAAATCTGTGAAACTGTGATAGATGTCTATCCATAGCCCAAAAATAAAATAAATAAATAAAACCAAACACCTTGTAATCACTGTTAACTTTGCTTACATGATGGAATATCATACATCTCTCGCAAGCTATTTTGACAAAACCGACATGTAACCATATACAGGTTTATTTTGGCTAGAAGTGGGTTACTCATAGCAAGACTATATCAGATTTAATAGATAACCTAGATGGTGAAATGACTGCTATTCCTTGCAAGAGCAAGAACAAACACCTACTATAAAACTTCACTGGAGAAAAATATGCGCATCACTGGGAATCAAACAGACCAAAAAATACTCAGATTACAGTGACCACGGTGACTTCTTTTTCGAGGGTGCATGATGCAAAGCTCATAACAAAATGTATGTTGCCCGTCATGTGTGTGGCTCGTCATTTCAAAATATGTTCGGCACGTCATGTAAACTTATGTGCATCACATGTGATGTCAAAATACGAGCCTGCTGCAGACGCTTCAAAAGGGTTTATGATAAAAGAGACGCTCGTGTTTGTCAGATACTCGTTTAATCTCATGTGTAATCAGAGTTTAGTGTTAAGTGTCTTGCGAGTATTTCATGAACGTGAGCGTCTCTATTATCATAAACCCTTTCGACACGTGTGCAGCAGGCAGGTATTTTGACAAGACGCATGATGTACATGGTTCATATGATGCAACGAAGACATTTTTTGATATGAGGAGCAAAACACATAACACATATTTTGAATTCGCACCCCTTGGAAGAGAAGTCACCGGCCACCGCTGACAGTGACATGTACAGTTTTCAGCCTTATGGCTAAAGACCCATAAATATTACTATCTTGTTTTTTAGAAAACCATTTATGTACTGGTGTACTGAAGACACCAGAAACCAATGCACTCATCTGAAGAACCTACAGTGTAACATCAACAAATTTTCTGCTCTCAGAAAAATCAAATATTCCCTTCAAGAATCCTATACATCCCAAAATGGATCTTGTTGAGAAGAGGACTGTTTTCGAAAAATGCTATAGAGAACCATTAAAAAACATTTTTAATAGCAAATGTTCAGAGGCAACTAAATTATTCAAACATTATATACACAATCTTTTTTAACAATTGAAAGCACTGCCAAAATGATGCAATAAACACTTAAGAAAAAGATCCTAAATTGCATCACTTTTGTTCTGTGAAGTTTACACAATAACTAAAAGTTAGTTGAATGTTAAAGAAGCACAAAAAACATGAAACATATTAAACATGCAGAATTCTGATTATTATCAACAAGGATTGTGTATCCTGTCTTGTCAACAATTCAACTCATCCCAAACAATCACAATCTATTTGTGATTAAACTGGTGTTAGGAATGCATTCATATTCATACTTGATCATATTCATATTCATCTGGCTTGGTCTGTCTTTCCCTGAGGTATTAATGTCTGATCAGCACAAGCATTCACCCATGTGAATAGTCTGATAAGTGTAGAAACCTTAATTAATCCAAGCTGTCTATCTCTGGACTATTTTATCTCCTCTTCTACACTTTCTCTTTCCTCTCAGTGCTCAACTCCCTCCATCCCTCCTCCCTCTATCATCAAAGATAGTGCTGATATTAAGGGAAAATGGAGGAGGGTCTTCTATCTCTTTCCTGCGATTAGCATCCTGTTGTTTTTCTATGAATTCAAACAATTTAATCAAACACACAGCAGGACCGGGCTGTAATGACCTCAAACCATACAGACACAGAATCTGCTGTTAAAGGACACTTTTGAGGACCATAATAAAATAATCATAAAATAAATGAAATAAGAAAGCATCTTTTTAGCTACTTGCATACTTTAGTAAGTCCTTTAGTCAAACCAACTAATAATGTAGGTAATGCTCTCAATCCAACAACAGGAGGTCATACGTCAGTGGCTTGGGCTTATTTCGTCGAGTTTGGTTGGCACCAAAAAAGCATTGGACCTAAGTCTCTGCATAACTGTATATATTAAACATCAAACATGGAGAAGATCAAAATGTACACATAATAATCAATACTAGAGAAATGTGAGCCAGGCAGCGACCAATAAATTTAAGCACTCAGAAAAGCAGAGCACTAGTTTAAATTAAACTGTATGTGACCGAACCTTTGGTTACTTAAAGGTATAGCGGAGGATTTTCTCGAATTTTTAAAAAGAACCACTTTCTCCACTTTTTTAAAACATGCAATTGCGCAACACTCCTGATTGACAACTAGGAGGACCAACAGTCTTGATGATCCACCCGGAAAAGGAAAATCCTCCGCAATACCTTTAAAACATAGGTTCAATTGAACCAGCTTCGTTTGCATGTTTTTTCCAACAATAGGGAAGCATGGGTAAAAGCATCCCAGCATTTTTTAAAGTGTACCTCACAAAATTTTAGTATGGTTAAACTGGAACTGGACAATAGACAAACACATTAAATGTTAAACGTATACTCTAAAAATTTTGGGTTGTTCCCTTCATCCCATGTTTAACTCAAAAAGGGACAAACACAATCGTTCATAGGTTTAAAATAACCCATGCTGGGTTCTTTTTGCACATGGTTGTGCCAAATATTGTCATTTGTCAGTGTTATCATATTTAATTTATCAGAAAGTAAATACTTTAATAAAAGCTTATATTCAAAAGCTGTTTGTTAGTCATCTTTCAGCAGTATTACAGTATGTGTTGTGTACGATGACCATAAACAAACAACAACTTCGAATGCAGCTCATCCAATCAGACTTCAGCATCACAACCATGTTTTATAAACACCCATAAACAACCCAGCCACCGCCTCTGCTGTTAATCGTAAGTACAGCCACGGACCCGGTTGAAAATCCTATTACATAGAGAGAAAAATGTCATTACAGTAAGAGAGCTGTTTCTGATTCTATTTTCTGCAGCGATGAGGGAAGCTCTTGTCAGAGCAGAATGAAGGGTGTCATCCATCAGATGCCATTGCCCGTCTGGATGATAACTCCTAATCCACTTGTTTCAGCAGTAGATAGATTAGTGGCAGACTAATGCAGTGTGAATAAAGCGCGGCGGCTTGTTGTCAAACACACAGGTGTCAAGAAGCATCTCTTGGGGCAGGGCTAGAAGCGGTCATCCTCTGGGCCCAAAACCATAAGTTAATAACACACAGGGCTATAAAAGCTGATGTAGCATCATGCTGTGCCCTAACCAGGTACGTCGGGAGAAGATTCTGGCGTTGAGCAAACACTTACAGTTTTTCTCAGTCGCTTTGGAGCATTGCTCAGAAATAAATTTTTCAAAACACTTTGTTCAACCTCCACATCATCATGTCAGTTGTACGCAACATAAAAGCACATTCTCATTGTTTTGGACAAATTGCAAATGCATGCAGATGATTATGTACAATTGTCTGCTGTTTGCTACATTATCATTTGCTTATGTAATTTTCATCAAAATACATTATACTGGTATCTGTTGAATAGTCTTACACCTCAAAACATTTAGAAATTAGTTCATCGCATAAGTCATGACACGCAGAATGGTCAACCTTTTTGTCAAAAGATTGTAGATTTTTGTATATATTTATATAGATTGTATATTTTTTGTATATATTTTTATTTGTAGACTTTTGTAAATATGAACTGAATTGATAAATTGCTAAAGAGGAATAAATGTGTGAAGTGTTAGATCATTGTATAAGACATATGAGTGATTATTTGCTACATTGTGAGGAATACACTGCAAAGTTAACTTACTTTCTTCGTATTTTTATCTTGTTTTCAGTACAAACATCTAAAAATTCTGAACTCAAGATGCATTTTCTTGATTAGCAAAATGACCTAAGAAAATAAGTCTAGTTTTCAGACCAAAAATAACAAATTTAAGTGCATTTGTGCTTAAAACAAGCAAAAATAATCTACCAATGGGGTAAGAATTTTTTTCTAAAAATTTTCTTGAATCAAGTATTTAAGAAAAAAGAAAACTTATTTAAGGATTTTTTTGCTTGTTTTAAGCACATTTTCACTTAAATGTGATATTTTTTGTCTAAAACTAGACCTATTTTCTTAGCTCATTTTGCTCATCAAGAAAATGCATCTTGATTTAAGAATTTTTAGGTATTTGTACTGAAAACAAGACAAAAATACTAAAGACAGATATTCTTTCTTTTGCAGTGTATATCTTTTGTGATGTGGATGAGAATCTACCTGGGACAGCCTGGGACATCAGGATGTCCATCAAGAGAAAATATTGAGTTGAGATTAGAATTTTTTTTACATTATACAGTGAACCTTTTTAGTTCAAGTGATTTATTCAGTACCACAATGTGTGTAACTTTTTTACAGAAAAAGAATAGGTGTAAATATGAATTCCGTCCGATATCTTGCAATCAGTATTTCACATACTGTACACAAATGAGCAACATTCTGTTGAAAGTGCAGCCATGTTCATTTACAATCATCATATGCAAAACTGTAGCCATAAAGTTCACATTAGGAAATACCGAAATCTATAATTGTGTACTCTTGTTGTATTGACAATATGGCTAAACATTTTGACTGTCATGTTCATGAACAATGACACAAGAACTTGCCATTTTGATGGGACTGACATGTTCACTGAGTTTTTGCAGGAAAACCATGTTGTTGTGAAGTTTGTACAAATTGTTCTGAGAAATGCACTTATTATTTTACAAATTTTAGGAATGATTCGGGAAATGCTCCAAAGCAACCGAGAAAAATTGTAATGCAAAAAAACAAGCCAATATAGTCAGGACTATGTCTGTGCTTCACAATACAAAGCTCAATGGAACCTATATGAAACTTAAATAGCATCTGATTCAGAAAACATTTTAATGGTCTTTATTAAATTTAAATATATAGGCTATTTAAGATATTAAAAATTGACTGAATGTGATTAAAAATATGAAATGTGTTTATAATGTAAACATTTAGCATAATAGGGCAAGTTAATAGTGCTATTTTATAAAGTAAATGCATAGCTGATCTATTCGGCCTTTGTTACACCAACAACAATCTTCTGCATATCATTCGAACATGCAAGCAGAGGGCATTATTATAAGGTACAATGGGGGTTGGGCTGAGCGCCGGGCTGGCATGCGTCTTAAATGAAAAATGTCTTTCTACGTCCCAGGAGCCTGTGAGCGCTTATGCCCAAGCAGGAAAGCATATAAAACTAGGGACATGCAAAACAAGGAGGAAAAATTAATATGCGAACAAAGGCAGAGCTCCTGTTCCCTGGGGTGTGAGTATGAGGATGGGTGCAGGGAGTGCTGAAATCACCTCATCCAGTGAGCTACATCATTTGCATGGTGCATAATCTCCAAGGCTCTGCCATGCAAATGTTTCATAATGTTGATATGGAAGACTTTCGAGTGGCTGTCAGGGGCGAATTTATATATGCACTGCCAGCCAATCCCAGGCCTTAAATCACTTTCAATTAGGTGACACTTTCAATACACAGACTGTGATTTAGAAAAGTTCGCTCAGCTTTGAGGCCAGAATTGGTCCAGCACATTGCTCAATATCAGATTTAATTCAGCGCTTTTGCTCTCACCTTCTTTGCCAAGTCTAGTTTCATTTTCTCAGAGGTATTTTCAAAAGTGCTTTTTTGTTAGTAGACAAGAGATCCATTGTGGCATTTTTTAAAAACTGTGCTAATATGACTGAGTATGTAAGAGAGCATGAGAAAGCAATAAAAGACAAATATTATATTATTCTTTCTGTTTCCAGACATTTCATAACATCTTAGTACGGCGGCCAGACAGACAGACAGACAAGACCACTAGATGGATGGTTGATGGATGGACAGACATAGTAGATGGATGACAGATAGAGTAGATGGATGGATGGATGTATAGATGGATAAACAGACAGAGTAGATAGATACAGTTCATAGATGATGTTTGGACAGACAACCAGATAGACAGACAGACAGAAAGAGTAGATTGGTGGGTGGATAGATGGATGGATAAACAGACAGAGTAGATAGATGTATAGACA
>JAPMOP010664174.1:0-10094 GCA_029874735.1 Cobitis vettonica | reverse complement strand
TCTGACATCAGCCAGAAATGTGACGCTCCTTACCACGTTTGAAAGATTCGCTCACAATGCAATGCTAACAGGAGTTAACTTACAGGTTGTGAATCAAAGCGGGAGGAATAATGATAATGACCGCCTTGTCCACGTCAACAAGCCAAGGAAGTAAACTATTGCCTACAATCCGTGTGTTTGTTGTAGTCCCAGAATAGAGATTTACTTTGGAAACGTTAACTCGCGTCATCGTTTACCTTGGTTTAACATGTACTAATACACACTTAAACACCAACGGAAATGTAAAATTGTGAATCGGACCATAGTTGCTCTTTAAAACGTAACCACAGGTTGTAAGCTGCTGGCCGCTAGAAGGCACTAATCCCTTTACAGGTACCTTGACGTCGTATCATGGTGCTTGCACAAACAAACTATTAAGTAGTTATTTTTGGACGACAGTCTCATATGTGACTCTGCCTGTGAAAACCCAGCTGAAATCATTTTTTGGGTGATTTATTGTTTTCTACATAAAACATCCTACATATTGTAAAGAACATTCTGTGAAAATAATATAACCTTGATATCTTTAATATTGACTGAGTAAGGCCATTTCAAAAAATAAAATCAATGTGAAATCAATGAGAGAAATCTATTTAGACTCTGAATAGAGCCCCTCCCACAGAGAATCGTCAATCTTTATCGACTGATGATTGGTTCTTTTAACGGGAGGCGGGACTTCCGTCACCAGAGCGGCCATGTTGGCCGTTTCATAATCCGAAGGCTGCAGCCTCCGGAGGTCACATATGCAGGCTGCATACGTCATCAAGCCTTGTTTATTTAAGTTCACTGAGCATTACAATAGCAAGGCATAAGCATATTACAACAATTTACGATTAACTAAGAATAATAGTCAACTTTATAATTGTTAATATTCTCAAAAAAGATGGTCTTGATGACATATGCAGCCTACAAATGCAACCTGGTTTTCAAATGCTGCAGGTTTCGGATTGAGAAACAGCCATTAAGTGTTGCATTGTACCTTATTCATAGGAGTCCTCAATCTTGTTATATCCAATATCTTTGCCTATATGTTCTACAATTCAGATTACAAACAGAACAGTATCAACTCAATCTACCTAGACTATGGCCACATATATTGTATGTATGTTTATCTCATTAATGATTTAGATGGAAAGGAGGAGCGAAAATGCAAGCGACTGCATGACTACTTGGAGCAACCAATATAATGAGGGTCACAGTACTGGATCAAGTGACTCATGTTCCATATACTTCAGGACCAGACCACTTCCTGTTTTTGTCACATAAGAATGTAAGTACTAAATGTGAAAAAGCATGCTTACAATGTCCAGAAGATAATGTCCTACTCTCAATGCTGTATGAATCTTCCCAAATCTACCCCATCCTCATCCTGTTATCAATGTTTACACATAAACACACATCACAGAGGTGATGAAGGTTTTGACGTCAAGCACTCGGCTCAGTGTGGTCGCTCCTCCCCAACGCAGTCGCCACATCTTCCTTTTGCAGTTTCTTCATCTGCCATACCTCCGTTGCTATGACAGCTATAATTTACCCATAGCCCCCTGTGAGCAGAGCGCTGCACATGTGCGCTAAGCTGCCAGGTCACATGGCTGCTGTGGAGGCTGTCACTAGTTGCTCACTCACAGTCTCCCCATGTGAGATCATCTCCAAATCCTTTCTGACCTAAGACATTCAAAACCTCACATTCATACGCTGGCAGGCAGAATGACACCTCATGTGCACCCTAAAAATATTAATATGATTGTTTTAATGAAATGGCATTTGGCTAATTTTGAATTATACTTGGATCCCTACTGGGAGTTTTTTAAAGTTGAGTAGTTATTGTAGTTCTTGTTTATTTATTATTCCCTGTACATGCAAAACAACAGCAATACATTTAAAATGCTTTAAGATAATATCTGCACATTTCGATCTAATAAGACAAAAACAAGAGTCTGTGTATGACTCACCCATATTAACACTGTTAAATAAACACTGTTGATAATATGATGAAGTTATTCCTAAGCCAACAAATCGAAAGAAAAACATGTTACAGTTTGATCAAGAGAGTGTAAATGAATTGATTTACAAAAGAATGCAAAACCATGCCTGTTCACAGCTTTGATCGGGGAGGGGGAACGCCAGGGGAAGGATAACATTAACACGTCTCTTAGACAGAGATCCTTCCTGTCTATGCTCAACTGAAGCATCGTTGCAAAAGCAATATGCAAATACAAGAGTGTCAAAAACAAACTTGTGTCAAATCATGCAAATATTTTATATTGGAGATCCGGTGGACTGAGAAAACAGCACGTTTTAAAATGCAAAACTATTCTTTTAATCCCACATGAACAGATGTAAGCAGGTATGTGCATGCTTGCGTTCATTTGTTGTGGTAATGTGGTAACTTTGAATTCATTCGAGAAGAATGCAGAGATACTTTGTTACATGAGTCAATGACATGTAGGAGTGCCATTAGGACATAGTGGTCAGGTTTTTGTTACTTTATGTGCAACAAAAAGTTACAAAACTAAAATGCTTACAAAGACTAAATCATAGACATCCTTAACACACAACACTCCGTTACATACCAATGCTGGCATTAAAATTTCTTATAGGCTAAATTTTTTATTATATTTTACAGTTATTATCTGATACCACACCAACAGAAGCTTACATTTTGATGGCTGTTCTTTTCAGTTAACCAGGTGCTTTCTTAATCCCAGAAGTCAATAAAGAAGTCAGCCCCATGTCTCTTTTTTAAATCAGAAAGTTTGCTAAACCCCTGTAGTGCAAATGATCATTAATCACAGCAATAATTAACTCTTCCAACATAAAGGCCCGTTACACATAGCAAAGCAATGCAAAGTTGATTAAAAAATGCGGATAGATTGATTATTTTATATTACACAAATAAATCTGTCATTTTCCCCATTTTCACCTGTTATTTAGCTATTAATTTTAGCAAACATTCGTATTACATTTATTTCATGCAGACTGTTTAGCATTTGTCACCCCAAGTCAAATATTTAATACATTTCAAATTAATTGAGACGGCGGTCTCCATCGATCCCGACTGACTCTTTTATGAATGAAGACCGAACAGCGAGCAGTTAATGAATGGAGCTCGTAGAAGACGTCATCTCCACTGTGACGCAACGCTCCTTAAATGGAGCGCGCGTCTGAAGCTCATTCATAAAACGGAAAGAGATAACTGCCCGTGGTAGTAATGCTCTCAGGAGAGTAACACAACATTACATCGCTCTGGATTTGACGTATCGGTTTTGTTCGCGTAAGGTCAGGATACGTTTGGCCTTGTCAAGGGAGAAAGATGGTTACAATGGACGAACTTTGTGAAATGGATTGCGGCGTTTTGAAAAGGTTGATGAAGGACGACAGCTCGAAATGTCTGGTGTTGGACTGCAGATCATTTCTAGCGTTCAGCGCGGGTCACATTCGTGGTGCCGTAAATATTCGGTGTAACACAATTGTCCGGAGGCGAGCTAAAGGCTCCGTGAGTTTGGACCAGATCTTGTCGGGCGACGATGAAGTCAGAGCCCGTCTGAAATCAGGCTTGTATTCCGCCGTGATCCTGTACGACGAGCGGACGTCAGATACAGACAATATCAAAGACGACAGCACGATCACACTGGTGCATAACGCCTTGTGTAGGGATATATTTAGGACTGAAATCTTTCTGCTGAAAGGTAAAGGATTCACACTACACAATCCCATTAAATGTGTTATTGTATAGATTCATAATTACGAATCGGACGATATTAAATAAACCTACAATACTGTCTTGGTGGGTGGGTGGATGAATGTCTGTTATGCTTTCAGTTATACTCAAATCTGAGCATCAAGCTAATAATAATGATGTAATAATGAAGATCTCTATATCTGGGTGTGTGTAGTATCTGAATCTCCTAAAATCTTGATAATTTTCATCTGTTCCTAATTTTAGATCTGTTTTAAAAGACATCATTAATATGCATCGCGCTGCTTCCCTTGAGATTATAGCGGTTTAGTGGCCTTGCAAACGTTTTAATATTATCAAGGCGTTTGTTTACGGTGTAAAATGTCTCTCTAAACCCACGTAAAAAAACTATAGTACACTTTATATTTACTGTCGTAAAATTCCTAGATACCATAGTGTTTCTGAATCATCTTATAGTAAATTAGTAAAGTAGGCTACGGTATTTAATACAGTTTATCAATTCACTGTAACCACTAACACTACAGTTTTTCATGTATGGAGAATCATAAACGTATAATAGTATAATAATACTATTATACGCATAAACGTATAATAATAATTATACCAAATTGAAAAGAAACAAACAAATCGTTTATTTTTGGGCGTATCGAGGCTGCCAGAAGTGATCATTGCTGTTTAATAGCCTACTGATGTTCTTGAAAAATGCTAAAATGAAACCTTTTATCGAAATGCCAGATCAAGCTTTATGACCAAACAAGTCAGCACAATCATCATATAAATACAGTGGACAATACATTTGAAACTGATGCATTAAACATGTTTTTTTTTTTTTACATTATAGGAGGCTACGACAGATTTTCCACACAGTATCCCGAATACTGTTTGAAAACCAAAACATTACCCGTTTGCTCCCCTCCATCAAGCGTGGAGGCCAGCTGCACCTTCTGCGGAACTCCACAGCACGACCAGGTAACCACAACAATTTCGACTAATGGACAGCATCCTGTAACATTAACCGTTAACATGACCGCTGTCTTCAGCTTGATGCTGCACTTTTAGTTTCTGCAATATCTGTGTACTGTGTCGAACAGACACGCCTGTGCGTTTCAATAAACATTTTCGACTTTGACTGCGCAGACCGGTAGGCATTTTAAATCAAAGTACCGCGAGAAAGATTCGATATCTAAGCTTTCGGCTCGCTCTCGCGGAACTTTGATGTCATTCGCCGACCGTTCTGCGTAGTGCGACATGAATTCGAAAGTTAATTCCCACATCGATCACTTCCTGTCTCTACAGCTCGTTAATCAACACATAACGGTTTCAAATCGATACCCATTTCCTGAATTAATAAAATTGACATATTCGCGTGACCTTTTAACAGCAAACACGTGTTAGGGACTTAATCCTGCAGTCTGTCAATTTAATCGTTCCCTTTGATCAAATTATTATTTTTTAATATTTGTTTAATTATATTTTTTTAATTAAATGGCTAAAAACTTTACACTCATTAATAGCCTATAGGAAAAGAAGGGAAATGACATTAATAGTCTGAATTAATTTAATATTTTTAATAATGTCATATTATCTGCATTGTTTTATTATTATTATTATTATTATTATTATTTTATATTTTATATCTATTTTATTTGTATAGATTACTTTTGTGTATTATTTGTTTCTTGTTGTTGTATTGTGTAATTGTTCATATTTAGCCTAGTGTTGGACTGAAACTGAATGTAAAAACAAATACATGTGATGTTTGTATAAGTTTGTTCCAAACAAAAATTAATAAAATTAAGTTTATAAAAATGTATTTCAGAAATGCAGTGTGAATAGCGTCAAATAAGTGTTGTTTCCATTACAGGGTGGCCCTGTGGAAATCCTACCCTTTCTGTTTCTGGGCAGTGCACTCCATGCATCCAAAAAGGATATGTTAGATGGTATGGGCATTTCTGCTCTACTGAATGTATCTTCAAACTGTCCCAACCATTTTGAAGGAGCTTACCAGTACAAGTGTATCCCAGTAGAAGACAACCATAAAGAAGACATCAGCTCCTGGTTCATCGAAGCCATCGAATTCATAGGTATGCACAGTGTATTTCTGTACGTACATGTTTGGGATTAGATATTAGGTACACGACTGTTTAGTCTGATGATATTCAATATTCATCTGAATTGCTCATCTTTATAAGATTAAAGATTACAACTTAGTAATGTATACAGTTTGCATATAAAGCCTGTATAAATGTATTGCACAAATACAGAGCTGTTTGCATACGCAGATGAAGTGCAAATAGGCCGTGGTTTCAATAGGGGATGTGTGCTTCTGTTTGCGGTATGGGTGGGTCTTCCTCATAAGGGTTTCCGTGACTGTGTGAGGGGGATGGGAAGTCTATATCCAATTTCAGCTCAGCATCCTCTGCACTAAAGCAAAGCACCCAAGTAGGCTTGCCGCATTTGATCGCACCACTCTAGGTGTGTGTGTGTGTGTGTGTGTGTGTGTGTGTGTGTGTGTGTGTGTGTGTCTGTCTTGTATGTATGCGTCAGAGTGCTGAGCTTAGGGACTTGAGTCTGACTCATCCTTCATTCAGGGGTGCATTGATACCGGAGTTACCTCAGATCTGGATGTGCATGACTCTATAAAGGCATAAATGTAGAGAGCAAGGTGTACAGGAAATGTAATCCATTGTGATATACCTGGCTGTGTCTCTTTGTATCAGATATCTCACTTTTTCCTAATTAGCAGCTTGTTAGGAGTGTCTATGTTTACATGTTTTAATGGTGTGAAATCCACCTTAGACTATTTTGCTTGTTACTATGAGGTCTGTTCGAATGCGTAATGTCCAATTGGGCTTTAATTTCTAGAATTGCAATATACAAATTGTTGGGTGTTTATGGTGATATAAAAATCACAGGTCATTGCACATTGTGTAAAATAAAAATGTTTATGTTGGCAATAGGGTTATCAAAATCAGAACGTGCTTTTTTTGTATTTGAAGCTTCAAGTGTAGACATCCAAAAACAAGAGCAAGATGCAAAATAATAAAATTATAGTTTTACATTTTTATATGTAACTCTTTAAAGACATATTTTGTAAATGCAGTATGCACACATTTACAAATAATGTGTACACCTGTTCATAGGGGTAATATGAATTTTGTTAATTTTTTGTTGGCCGTAATTGTTTCTTTTTATTTACAACTATATACAATGTGACCCATTCTGTGAAAACCCAGCTAAAGCCTACATAATGTAAAGAACATTTTGTAAAAATATAACCATTATATCTTTAATATTGACTGAGGCCATGTCAAAGTAAAATCAATGACTCGAAACTTTAATGCTTCCTATATCTCAAAAGTAGATCATGAGACTTTAGCCTGGATTTCATAGGCAGGGTCATATTGTATATATCTTATTAAATTGCACATTTATAGTTGCAAGCTTTTAATTTGTGTGCATTTTTTTTACTTTGGTTTGCAATGAATGCACAACCGTGATTATAACCCGGATCAGTACCAGACTACACTGTGTATGGCTCATGTTTAAACTACACGCTTACCAAAATCTCTACTTTCTCCTCAGACTCCGTCAAGGATTCCAACGGCCGCGTTCTGGTGCACTGTCAGGCCGGTATCTCACGGTCGGCCACCATCTGTCTGGCGTACCTGATGAAGAAGAAGCGGGTGCGTCTGGAAGAGGCCTTCGAGTTCGTTAAACAGCGACGAAGTATCATCTCTCCCAACTTTAGTTTCATGGGTCAGCTGCTACAGTTCGAGTCTCAGGTGCTGGCAACTTCCTGTTCCGTAGAAGCAGCCAGTCCTTCCGCCACTCTCGGTCCAAAGTCTTCCTCCACCCCTACGTCTCCCTTCATCTTCAGCTTCCCTGTGTCGGTGGTGACGCACTCCCAGCCCAGCAGTCTCACCTACCTACAGAGTCCGATCACGACGTCACCGAGCTGCTGATGCGTAGCTTGTCCCTTCATGAGAAGGTTCCTCCAAAGACTGCACAGAATTTTGAAGGTGAATTTTTTGAAGTCCTTCACTTGGCACAATCACATGGTCGTCGAGCTTTGTTTTTTGGAAAACACAATCCGGGAGTCATTTTGGTAGATGACCCTCACCATGCATTAAAATCAGAAGAATGCAGTCATAATATCCTGTAAGGACAGTTCATCTCCTTCATTTCCTGGGGTTTACTTTCAAAGGTCTGCTCTGTGTGGAGAGCAATGGGAAGTGGAGCTGTGGTTTCACAGGGTAAACGCAGCAGTCCGCACTTCTTTTTTTATTGACAAAGTGCAGAAGGTCCTTCAACCCTGACAGGTGCCTGACAGGTCATATTGGGTCTGGACTTCCCACTTTCCTTTCCTTCCTGCCTCTTTCTCTGGCTCACATCTGCTTGAAGAATGACTGAATTCCATTAATAGAGACAGAAACAGTCCAGTCCTGCTGAAGCTCCCAGAAGTGCCATTATTGGCAAACCCTAGCTGGCATGAAATGTGTTTCTCGATTCGCATTTGTCAGTGCCTTGCACAAAGAAGGTACAGTACGTTTTTGGATGCTCACGTTGGTCCCATCACATCTTCTTAACGAAATATCACAAAGACAGGCCAGTCGTTGAACCCTTGGAAAAAACATTTTATCTGCAATACGGACATATTCCGCAATCTGTTCCTATCACAAATTAGAGCAATAACCTTCTTCCCAGTCACCATCAAAGCACTGTATCTAACAAATGTGCATTTGTTAGATTGTATGATTGTGATTTCAAACTTCTGATTTTGTTTTTGCCAATTTGTACAGAAGAGATCTCATTCATTATTCCTGCTGTATGCCTTACCAATAATGGCTGTGGTGATCTTCCACTGGGAATGTTCTCATTAATATAATATTTTTAAGTATTATTGTGTGATACTTCTACTCTGAGGTCTTCAGAAAGGCACACAGATATTTGAAGGCACCACTGTAACTGCTGTTTTGATCCAGTTAATTGCCCAGATTACCCTGAAGGGCTTATACACTGAAACTTTTTACACTGGAAGTTTGGGATTGGGAAACCATGTTTACTTTCCCATAAGTCAATTTGCTTTTTAGAGTCCCTTGTTGATAATATAATTGGGAAACTGCTCGGTATATTCCTTCCTGAAGAGCTGATATTGCAGATGGCTTTTGATTGATATTTGCAATGTATACATGCCCCATTCTTTTTTTTTATGAGCCCGTGGGCATCTTTTATAGAGCACTTAAGTGATGCAAAATTGATTTAAGGTTTATTTTGCACCTCATCGGAAATGAAGTTACTGAGCAGCAGATGTTTCCCGCATTGTTGAATTTGTTTGTTTGGATATTACATTATTGGTTAACAATCACTCTTGAATGCAATACTTTTTACTGTACTTAAGATGCATGTTATTGTCTGATAGCTCATGGCAATATCAAAGAGAGGGTTACGATTTTTTTATCTCTTCCCTGTTCTGTTGTATTATATGTAAATTTAATTTATCTCATGATTGTCATTGTTAAATATAAAAGTGTTCTTTAACGGAAGTGTGGCGTGCTTTAATTATAAATCATTTGGATATTTTGCTCGACAGTAATGAGTTTGTAATAGGGCAATTATTTTGTAAGATTAACGGAACATTATTCATTATTTAACAGATATAAAAAAACAATTGGCTCTATTGTTAAGGGGATAAGAATTAAGATTAAAATTGATTAATACTGGCAGGATAAAAAAATTAATACTCAATAGAGGCTCTTTGTAAAGAACCACAGTGCCCTCTAGTGTGTGTTTTGGTAATTAAAAAGCCATTTTAACCCTTTACCTGGCACAGCCCGTTTTGAATGGGGGGTGTAAAGTGGATGTACACCTTCAAATTAATATAACTCTGGCATTTTTTTTTAGTCTACAAGCCTAATTTTCTAAGTGTCTGGAAGTGAAAATATAAAAAAGTTATAACAGTTTAAATGTATTGTTATAAATAAAAAGAATGCAATATTAGTATTTTATACATAAAATTATAAAAAAAAGGTTTGTGTTGGTTTGCTGCATCCTCTTGTCATAAATTAATACATTACGGTCCCTGCATTATTATTACTGCTAAAAGGTTTCGAAATATTAAAACTACATTCTTAGAGCTTTCCAACAATATACAGTTTGTCATTAACATTTACATGCAAAGTATTGAACTTGTTTAAAGGAGTTAAATAAACTTAACACCCAATTTCCCACTAAATGTGGTTAAAAAAAAGAAATAAATACTATTTATATTATAATATTTACAATCTCAATACGAATCTAAAACCTCAAGTCCACAATTGTATTTCCCATTGATAGGACAATATTTGTCTGAGAT
>JAPMOP010638202.1:0-14160 GCA_029874735.1 Cobitis vettonica | reverse complement strand
TTTGCAAGTCAATTCAACCTACTATTTTAAGTTTTGGCTTGTGATAAGTTGACATAACTTATAAAAACAAGTTGTAACTGTTAAACTTAATTTGTTAAGTTAAAGTAACATAAAAATTTTATGTAATGTTGATTTGACAAAAATGCTGCATTTTTATTACAGTGTAGGGTTTTTTGCCTTTTGTTGGACTCCAACAATAGTGCATCATGTTTCTGAAGCTATGGGAGGATTCTGCCACACGGATGCTATTTTGGAAGGATGTTTTCCTGTAATAATAAACAGAATATATTTTATATGGTTGTTGTAATTTCCTTAAAGCTTAAATTAATTGCTTGGTTGAGATTTGAACCTGTGGATTATTCTTTAATCTCCTAAAAACATATGGTAAAGTGGGAACAATAATCGGGAAGCATCTTTCCACACCAGTTCTCTGAATTCTGGAAAGTTCTCTTTGAATCTGCTCCCAAGAGACATTGTGAGGGCTTTCAGATTGCATGTAGCTGTGTGTGTTGGAAGGTATGGATGGGCATAGTTTTTTGATGAGTCAGAAAACTGAAGCCCCTTTACACAATAGTGGGACTTAATCTCTCTTTTGACACATGCTGCTGAGCTGGCAGTCCCCTTGCACATTCTGCAGCAACAGCGGCTATATAAACACCCCACAGCCGAGCTAGTCTCAATGTTGATTACCCCGACGTTACATGTGAGTATGGTTTGCCGTCGAGCTACCACAATCATCAAATGAAACGTCATGACAGGCAAAAGCGGATTTAACCGTGAGAATGGACAAACACGATATTCATTCGATGATCAGTCATGAATTGTGGGAAATAGAGACCTTGTGAACCTTTCCATGGACTATAGTCACCCATTTTTGGCACAGTACCATGGACAGTGAGGTTACTAAATGGCTATGCGGTGCGATGATGGAACTGAGTGCCTTCAGCCATCACTGGATTTATAGGTCCCTTTTATCCATGCAAACTATTGATGTCATCTGGCTCTATTAGTACAGTACAGAATGGGCATTAGTATGCAAATACCATATCTGACAGGCACCCTTTTACCAGTTCAAGCTGGACTGGCCTAACAGAACAAAATTAATTTATTTTACAGTGACTTTAGAAACACAAAATCATGTCACTCTTACATGGTGCTAACTTGTTGCTTAGAGTAAAGGCTACACCAGTAAAGATCAAAAGTTGGCTCATGAGGGTATATCTTAATATCTGTCAGGTGAGGACAGGTGATGTTGTATTTTAACCATGTCTCTTAATGGCCTCTGGTAGTTGGGCAGACAGGTGGCCATCATGAATCAGCGAGAGCAGATGGATCAGAGGGGGCAGTGGAGGATCACAGTGTGGGAGGAGGAGAACTTCCAAGGCAAGCGCTGTGAGTTCATGTTGGAGTGCCCGAATATTCTGGACAGGGATTTCCAAAAGATCCGCTCAGTCAAGGTGGACAACGGCCCGTAAGTGTGTGTGCAACAGCTGAAAAGAAATATGTTTGTATTTCAGGGTAATTCGCTATCTGCTTTGCAGGACATTGCTGTTTTTTGTGAGATAAAATCATAATTTACTGTACCTAAACTGATTTGTCTTTGCAGCTGGGTGGGTTATGAGTACCCAGAGTATCAGGGTCAGCAGTTCATCCTGGAGAAGGGAGATTATCCCTGCTACCAGGCCTGGAGTGGAAACAGCAGCTACCGCACTGAACACCTGCTTTCCTTCAGACCGATCAAATGTGCTGTGAGTTAAATGCATCCAAGTGCCTCATTTAATTGGATTTCATTTACAGGACACATTGTAGAAAGCGGTAGCGTGCAATTGTCAATTTCTATTTGATCTAACCTTTACAAATTACTTATTTGCACCCCTGGACTTGATTTCAGAGACATTTACTTTAATATTTTTAAAACTAAAAATATGATTTAAACACTTTGAATCTGAAATATCTACTTTTCTACATATATTTTAAATGAATGAATAAGTTGTTCTTTATTAAAAAAAAGAGTCTATTTGCAGTATATCCAGACAGTGTTAAAGAAAATAACTTAGTATTTTGTGTCCACTTTCACCATTAGAACCACAGTGACAGTAAAATTACCCTGTACGAGTGTCAGGACATGATGGGACGCAAGTTTGAGATATGTGATGACTACCCCTCTCTTCAAGCCATGGGCTGGTGCAGTAAGGAGGTTCCTTCTATCAAAGTCAACTCTGGAGCGTAAGTCTACATTTGCCTTTAATTTATTCACGTCTTTATAACGGCACTATCTTTTCTCAGTACTAACATGCACTTCTTCATCTCACCGTGTATGGCAGGTGGGTGGGCTACCAGTTTCCAGGTTACCGTGGATACCAGTATATCTTTGAGAGAGAGAGACGTCAAGGTGAATACAGGAACTATAATGAGTTTGGCACCCAGGCTCACAGCAATCAGATCCAATCAATCCGACGAATTCAGCACTAAGCCCGCCTCCTCCCTTCCCCTATTGACTACAGTATCAAGTGACAGCATGCTACATGAGACAAATTAGGCAATAAACGCTTTTTCAAACTCCCGAAAATAGTGTGCTTGTCGCCATTACTTTGATTTAGCAAGGCAGGAAATGTAACGTTAGCTCGTTAATTTTAGCACAATTAAGATAAGGTGAGTTTGAATTCATGCGGCGCTGCGCAGACCACTCGGGGTATGACATCAAACTAACGCGAGAGCGATTCGGAAAGAGCTTTCGAGCGAAACTTTGACGTCATAGTCCGATCGGTCTGCGCAGGGTTTAATGAAAACGAACAAACCGATTGAGAGTGCCACAGGGATTACGTATTTTTTAGGCTAACCCAGAAGTCAGCGGGACATGGGTTCCTTCGCAATAAAGCCCATTCATTTTTCCCATAGACCTTGAATTATCGCACGTTTTGTCCAACAAGTTAGAATTCACAGATGAACTCAACTTTTATCAATTTTAAAGTCAAAATTCTGCTTTTTATATTTCTAGTAAACGAATTTAGAGTTGCATAAGATTTGTATTAATCTGTGAAGACAAAACGTGTAAGTGTCAAAACCTTTTGTTAAACACACAGTTTATTTTTTGCGATAATCCAAAAGTCTATGGGAAAATGAATAGGCTTTCTGGCGAAGCATGTCCCGCTAACTTCCGGGGTTTGATATTTTAAAACGTCATCCCTGCTGCACTCAATTAAGGGCAGCAGAGCATTTATTATAAAACCTAATATATTGTTAACACGACTTTTCAGAGTAGGCATCTTTAGTTTCATTTTTATTTTATTTTTTTCTTAATATAATGTCTGTTGTTCTTGTCGGATTGTATTTTATTTTCAATAAACAGCACGAAATGATGGTTGACAAATTAGTGTTTCTGTCGTTTTCTTTCGCAATCCAGATCTGTTTACTTTTGCTGATCAAATGTTATTTTTTATGGCGATACAGCTTTGTAGTTTATAGTTTTATTAGCCATGTTCATCAATTTCAGCATTTATAGTTTTACTTGATTTTGTGGCGGCAATTCATCGAGAGCTGTCCGCGGTCCTGTCCGCGGTCCTGACACGTCAAAACAAGCGACTCAATTAGAAACAAATTTATCATAATAAATTAGAAACAGCATTATCCTTAAATGTAGTTGTGCTGTTCATTCATTTAAAACAGAAACTTCCATAAGAAAATTAAAACCAATTAAGACAAATATAGAAAATGATTGTTGATTCAACTACACTGGCTTCGACACAGCACGACAAAACGGAATTAGTTAGAAAAAGTCTAACAAATGCAGTTATGAACGTGACATCTCCACTGTAATGAGTTGGCTAAAGTAGAGATGGTCATATAACGCCCTCTGCTGGTTGAGTTAATTTATTTGATACTAAATGTATAGGCCTATGTAAGTTTTATATTGTATTTATTTTGTATTTTGTATTATATTTGGATAATATAGGATCTATTAATAAAACAGAATAACATATCTAGGTTTAAAAACGATTTTTTTTAAAAGCAAATGTTTTAAACAATTTGGATATACCA
The DNA here is from genome assembly GCA_029874735.1 of Cobitis vettonica. Taxonomy (NCBI): domain Eukaryota; kingdom Metazoa; phylum Chordata; class Actinopteri; order Cypriniformes; family Cobitidae; genus Cobitis; species Cobitis vettonica. Next base: position 10,122 of record JAPMOP010638202.1, on the reverse strand, counting down.
GTGCACGCAATAAAAAAATGAAATACATTTTCGATTAGGCTTATAATGAATGTTTCTCAATCGAAAGGCTGCAGCCCCCTGAGGTCGCATTTGTTGCATACGTCATACAAATTGTCTTATATCGGAATATTAACAATTATAAAGTTGACTTTTATTCTTAGTTGATCGTAAAATGTTGTAATATGCTTATGACTTGCCAATGTAATGCTCAGTTAACCTAAATAAACGAGGCTTGATGACGTATGCACCCTGCGACCTCCGGAGGCTGCAGCCTTACAATTGAGAAACGGCCAATGTTGCCACACGATGGCGCCCTGACTCTCTGCGACATGGGTCTCCAACCCTGTTTCTGGAGAGCATCTGTCCTGCATATTTTAGTTCTAATCTTATACCAACACACCAGCTTCAAATTTTTAGGTAGCCCTGAACAACTTGATTAGCAGGTTCAGGTGTGTTTGATTGGTGTTGGAGCTCCTACATTGCGACCTACATTGGTTGATTACTGAAGAAATGTGTTCCCTAAGTCATTTGCCGCTAAACCATTTGCTGACAGGTGTATAAATCCTAAATACATTCACACAGCGTTGTCTAAGTCAGTTTTTTTGTATTGCAATTGTAAAATGACAGGTGATTGTAAAATATGAAGTGCTAGACATCACAAGCTCACAAAATGACAATGTGATGATTGTTTCAACAATTGGGAGAAGTCTTTCCAGAAATGTAGGTGTTTTTTGCCGTGCTTTGAAATCAGTGTTTTCCAGGACACAAGAGCATCAGTTATCAATGTTATTGGCTGAATTGTAAGCGATCCAAAAGATGTTAAAATTTCAAGTCTGGCCTTTGTGCAGACCAGCCAAATTCTTCCACACCAGTCTTACACTAGTGGACAATTTATCATTGACCTCAAATAATGTCATTTGCCTTCTCCAAGTTTTATTTATCACTAGCCAAACACATTATTTAAAATAGAGTGTCCAGATACTTGTGGTCATATAATGCACAATATTTGCACTGCACCTGTTGAAATGCTAAATATACGCAGTGAGTTTAATCAAGTGTAAACAACTCTTCGCACCTTCCCTTTCATGCCTACCTCCCACCACACACTCTGTGAATCTGTTTCTGTATTATGCATCATTAAATTGGCCCACTCGTGTGCTCAGATCAGAGTGTACCATGTTCTGTTCTGTAATATTCTGTTTCCTTGTTTGAACAGTACCAGACGCCCCCCCCCCTTCTTCCCGCTCCTTCCCTGCTGCCAATATCTCTCACTCTTTCTCACTCTGCTGTTAGTTCCACTGCTGGCTACCATGGCAACACTCAGGCAAAGGCAGCAGCAGTGATGACCCCACATGAATCATTCCTTGTTGATATTGTGTCAGTTCAGCCCTACACTTTCCCTTAAAAATAAAAAAGATACCAGTATTTCTATTCGCTGTCACATTCAATACAAAGGTATGATTTTTGTCTTAGGGTCTGGTCACTTTATTTTAGTATTTCCTAATAAAAATCTGTTTTGTAACCTACCAAAAAGTATGTGATAAGATCTTCCCCGATGAAAACATATGCAACACCTTGCACTGCACTGACTTGCCCTTTACACACAGGCAGAATCCTGAAGGTGCTGAGTGAGCTTGTGTATAGGGCTTATATAATCATATCACTCAGCTCTGAGACTTTATTCATAATTGCACCCATTGGGTGGAAAGGAACGAGCTATAATCCCTCTTGAATCTCTTCACAGAGAGCTTCGGGAATGTTCTGCTTAGTTCCGGAAAACACAAGGAAAAGCAAAAACACATAATCACCTGCCATTTGGTGAAAGGGACACATTTTAGAGTACTGTACTTGGTGCTAGGTCACGGTTTAGGAAAGTGGCTTTATTACACCAGTGTCATCTGGACCAGATTAGATCCACTGAGAAAGAAGAGCTGTTATCAGACGATCCTGATATCATTCATGATCAATATCACTGCATTACAAAAATTAAACGTTTCAAAGCTGCTGATATATAATGATATCTCTTGATACAAGTCTGTTTTTTCATCATGATGTTTATATGAAATCATCAAAGCTGCATTGATAACACCCCCTCCTTAAAATTACCTAACCATTGTGTGGGTGAGTTGTTTTTGTTGGAAGTCTTTGGAGACGTTTCATAAATGATGTGTCAAGGCAAAATTACTTTTGCATGAAAACGATCATCATTGCCTGAATGTTTATTTTACATAAACACTTTTATCATAACAATAGCTTATTATGAAGACTTATAAATGAATCACAGTCATACAGAGGAAAGAAGGCCATAGATCTCAGCTGAACACCTCCAATTTCCTCTTTCATTTAATTTTCAGGTTCTTTTAATTTGTCACAGTTCAAAATAAAATTCAGATACGTACATATCAAAACTATTATCAATCTAGTTTATCTTCATATCTTTAATGCATAAAGTTTAAAAAGATGATATTTCAGAATAAATTCCGTCACTACAATTTGAATGTATATCATATTGCCCTATATGTTATTTTCATACACTGTGGATTAATTCTTCTGCATTTAGCTGTCTGCTAGCTGCACGACACAGAGAGCATAAAATAATCTTATAGCCAAGATTAGCCGGCAGTAATAGTACAAAAAATAAACATAAGCTCTCTTGCACTGAAAATCTTGCATATTGCACAATGACATTACTCAAACAGAGAATTGCAGAGAAGTGCAGTCTAGTTCATAATGAACAAAATGAATTCAAGCTTAAAAGTTATTTTAAAATAAACTCCAAAAATGTGTACATATTTTTATCACATGCAACTTGAAAAATTGCATCATATAGCCTATGGTATAGCCTATAATACACTTACATGCTTACAGGTGTGTTGCCTTTCGACAATCAACATATGTTTGTATTTTAGCAAATATATAAATAAATCAAATAAAGGCTGGAAGAATACATCTGTCCATTGTGGTTATGGATTTCTCTAGAGAGAGTAATCTCTGGTAAAAATAGAAAACTGAAAGGAATATCGTAAATTATTAATTTTCGGCTTCGTCCTTTCTATGTCAGTGGCCCCTGTGTCTCGCATCCTGCTGCTGACGTTGCCACGGCAACCGCATTCCTACATCTGCATCCGTCTGCTTCAGCATATACAGTACAAGAGCATAAACGGGGTATTTAACAAGAAATAGCTTAGTGAAGGTTCATTCACAAATAACGTTTCCTAATTTATGATTTGTGATGCATTTATTAATATCTTTCGGTTCCCATATTTTGTTAAAAAAGCATGCCTGCACTTTCTCTTGCATCATTACATCAAGAAAATTTTTGGCTCATTACGACACATTATTCGTGTACTTTAATAACAAAAGATAAAATGCATACATTTACAGACTTTTTTTGCGATCGTTATTTTAACGCTGGGCGTCCCGTTTTATATTAAGGACAGCGGTCATTAGAGAGACCCCGCATTTGTCCATGCGCCTTTCTCAGCCTACGCTCGGATCTGGATCATACCCTTTACTAATATCTAATATAGCCGTTGCCATAGAGACGGAGCGGAATGCGCCTGCAGAATTCCTATGGCCCGACTTGCGGCCGGTTCTGCAGCCTTCCGTCACAATGACACTTCTATCAGACTGCACCAAAATCCAGCCAATCAAATGTTCGAACTGCCGACCCACGTGTTTTATTCACAAATTCTGGCAGTTCTATCATTTCAAACCAGCTGCTTCTTACTCGCTCAATGACTCATGCACCCCTGAGGCCATTTTCACAATGCCAAAAAGTGCCTCTTGAGGACTACCTGTACCGACTGGAGCAAGTGAACAGTGTCAGTGTCCAATAGATGTTCTTAAGATAACTATTTCTTTCTTATCCTTCTCCATATAGCCTTAAAGATTCTGGAGATGTTAAATGTTTTCTTTTTAGAATCATACATCCAAAAAACCTACCATTTTTATAGAACCTTTATTTTTTAAGAGTGAATATGTGCCATCGCACTATTCTACGTGAACATATTTTTATTTTATTTTTTTATTTAGGAGCGGGTCATCTTTAATAACATTTAAATCTAATAAATAATATTTCGACTTATATCCGATTCTGTTCAAAATCAAATTAATTGTTCACTGAGGTAATTAAATCATACATTTTACTTTGGTCTGATGTTTTCATTATAATTCATTTTGAACTGAAAGACCAAGCAGAGTATTGATTTTTAATTTATCGTAACCTTTGAAACGTGGTGCACGTGACAGTCGTGTCGTGGTTTGTCAGACAATGAAGAAAGTTCAAGGCTCCCACATATTTCGCAGAATGGCACTTGATAGTTTCCATAGATACATAACCCGTATCTTCGCATGATTTTGATACAGAATGAAAATAATGCAGAGAAGAAGGTTCAGCACCACGGCTAGCGACCGTTTTGTATGAATGGCTTACACATTCACAGGGCCAAATCATTATCACTTTAGTAGGCCATTTAAATACATAACTGCACAGAAAACGAATAAAAATGAATGCATATCAAAATGTGCATATACTGTGGAAAGTTAATATCACCAGTTGCTCATTTGAGCGAGTTATCTCTATACACTGTTGCTTGTGGTGCTTAATGCCTGACAAAGTTAAGCTGATCTGTTGAGCAAATAATTTTAAGATATACATCTAAGTCTGTGGTTGTTATCTACATGCAATGAAACGTTTTGTCGGCGTTTGGCAGTGTCAGCAAATCCAAGATCATTTGGGCTTTTGTGAAATAGCCAAAATCAATAAAGAACTTAAGTCACGACCCGATGCATCGATCGTTCATTCCTCCTCTGACACCAAAAACAATAAAGAATTGGCAAAGAGTCTGAGTATTTGTATTCATATATTTTCAAATATACAATATAAAACATTACGTTTTATACTATGACAATTGGCACATATGAAGGTAGAGATTCGTTTTGTTGTAAAACAGTACATTCAACGTTCAGATAGATAGCATCAGGCGCCACAGGAGAAAAGAGGAAAGTGTCTGTTGCAGGCCAGAACCCTGGACAGCGCAGCGTCGGTGACAACATCGTTTCTGAAACTGATAGAAAAATAAAACCCGAACACTGACGCACAAGCTAATAATATACATCTCTCACTGTAGCCTGGCACCAGATAGCGTTATGTTTTTCTTTTTCAAAAACCACAATGATGATGATACGAGTAGAATAGTTTAAGCATGCATTAAGTAAACTATAAAGAAACCCTAGACCGCGCTCGTGACATTCACTGCGTCGTGAAGGTTGAACTATACACGTGTAATATCCTAAATCCCCTTTCACGGAGGTGAGGCGAAAACCCACTGTCCGTTTCCTTAAACCGGCAACAAGAGTGCAACACTCTTCACCCGTCGGGCCTTACATTCATTTCACCCTCTGAGCAAGGGCATATGGAGAGATGTTAGAGAGCTTCTCTCTCCTTGTGAAAACGAGCCAAGTGTTTAGCGGTCCAGGTTATTATTCCATCTTCCGTTCGTGTCACCCGAGCCGCCCTCGTTTTTGAGGTCTTGGAAAACCTCGGTGAAGAAATGCGGGTCGGAGTTGATCTGCAGCATTTTGGCACTCATTTTATCAATGATCCGCAGGGAGCGCTCCCAGAACACCTCCTTGTTGGTCTCCACTAGGAAGGGCTTGAGCGGGTACGAGATCTCATTGCCCATGTATGAGTAAGCCAAGTACAGGCAGGTGAGAAAGGTGGCCTGCAGCTCGTACTCGCTGGAAATATCCTCGGTCACCGCTTCCCTGCAGAGCAGGTACACGAACACCAGGTTGGCAGGAGTGATAAAACCCTGGTCTTGCCAACCTTGGATGAGCAGAGATCGGTCAACGTTTCGGAACCACAGGATGATCTCATTCGGGCTCAGCTCTTTTAGTTTGTAGCACCTCCTGCACATGAACTCACTCAGGCAGCGAAGGAGCTCTCCGGTTGAGGCTTGGACGATGACCCGTCTAGGGGAGATAATCGAGCGACTGCTGGGTTGTGTTTGCACCGGGATGAGCTGTTTTCCGTTCTGGGATGCGTTCTGGTTTGGGTTGGATCGAAGGCTTTTATCCGGCACGGTGGGGACCGGTACTGCGAGCGGTCCAGACTTCGTTTTGCGCTCGGAGCCTGACTGAGACTTCTTAAGATTTTCGGTGTTTAGCTGGTCCACTGGGTTACTGATTTGAGATACGGGCGGGTTCGGGTTTACTTTCTTGGCACTCTTTTTCTTGGCCGAGGCAGCGACCAGCCGCTTCCACGTCAGAGCCGATATAAGCACCGAATGGCGCTTCAGACTCTTCTCCGTCTTGCCGCTCGCTCCATCTGTCTTCTCATCCAAAATCCCCCCTTTCCTGGACGTTGGAGAAATAGAGAGGACTGTGCCCATCTTTTCTACGGACGACCAACACCCACCGGCCCTTCGGAATGCGCTGTCTCGCCTTTCGTCCCGTTAACTGCCTCGGGGAGGTGCGACTTAAGAGTCACAGGTTCACGTCCATTTATCTTTTTAGCTTGACCACTGGATATGCAGTGGAGAAACAGATGTTTGGTTGAATAGGTTAGGGTACCTATGCAATAAGCGAAGCTTGCTTCAGTCACACGCGAGCGCCTTCCGCCACTCCTTCTGCATCCCACTGAGTGTGCAGCCTCAGACAGCGGGAGCAATGGGCAGGACTTGTAACGTGTAGCCAGGCAAAAAAACTAAAGGTACAGACCTGTAAACCGGGATAAGCCTCCACCATCTGCCAATCCTGATGCGATTTGGAAGAACTGATGGCTGGTTTCACCAACCAGAGAGGGTTGAAAAAAACATTTGACCACACACTTCATGAGTGTGTGTGTGTGTGTGTGTGTGTGTGTGTGTGTGTGTGTGTGTGTGTGTGTGTGTGTGTTATGAGTCTCTTTCAGATTTCTATTTTTATCAAGTGTATTTTTGGATTTAACCCAATATAAAATAACGGATCTCCAAATTAACATGTTTAACATGACCTGATCGATGAGAGCTAAGACCCATAACACTATGTCTGTTTCTTTGATGTACACCCACAGAGGAGAATTATGTAACAGCATAACTAAAATGTATTTCACACGCACATTTCAAAACAAAACATTTCAACGATTTACCTCCCTCCATTTATTATTTTTTGTTAAATATGTTTAGTATACAATATCAAAATTAGAGGGTTATTTAAGCTATTAGGGGTACAGGTGCATCACAGTAGCATCGAACACTTTTGCATTGAAGAGCCATGCTTATGCTCCACCTTGTGGACATTCATTTGTACACAAGCATTAAATAAAATCTTTTTGAACATGTTTTTTTGTTTTATACTATTTGCAACAAAGAGATGCATATGATGCAGAATATGTGCAGTACAAATGTTTTATAGGTTTAATACGAAAATAGGTTGAGAAACATTTGTAACAACAAATTATGAAATCAGTTGTGTATAGTGACAGCATTCTTGGTACTTGGTTAGTGGCAACTATCGTTTAACAGTTCAGCACCTTGGACAGCACATGTGGCTGTTACTGTTGCTTCCATAGACCAAGAAAATGACCACATATCTGAATTAGTTTGTGTTTGAGGATGTTTTAGGCTTAGGTTTTCTTCACATTCCAATATTAGTTTTAAATGTTCTCAAAACATTTGAATGGGAAAATCAAATCCAACGTATCTACATTTAGTGGTAATACACCAGCAGGTGGCAGTATGAGGTAATGAGTCAGCTAAGCCCAGCCTCACACATGATTTATCACTCAGTATTTGGTTGCAGTTACCAGTGGTACTTTAAAAAAAATATTTTGTCAAATGCCACTGCTTCAGTTTGCACAGATGAAGCTTATATGCACATTAAAAGCATACCCATGCTCTCCCTGCAGGATCCACTAGGTGCACTGTCCCGTTTTAACCCCTTCAGGTCAGAGGTGTCCAGTCTTGTTTCAACCCTAATTAAACACTCCTTTCTGCAGTATACCAGTTCAACCATGAAGACTGTAAATAACTAGTTCAGGTGTGTATAAGAGTTGAAACTGAGCTCGGCAGGACAGTGGTTCACCCCTATAGGTGTGCTTTACAAACAGATGCTGACATTCTTTCTCACAGAACATCTCTGGCACTGAACAACACAGCACCAGAGAAACTGACACAGACAGTTTTCTTCATATGCCATACTGTATTCTACAAATCCTCTTCCGCAGCACAGTCTCTCACAACCTCCCAGCTCTGTCCCTGTGCTATTACACACACGACCCTGCGTGCCCTCTGCACTGGTCCTTTGATTGGCCTGGCAGAAGTCAGGTGACTCGGCTGAATAGATCAGGAGGTCTGCATCCAGGGCTGGAGTATCCACATTGACGGAAACAAGTGATTTTCCATCATTCCCTCCCATCACGCGGACAGCAGTATGGAATTTCTGCATGAGGTGGTTACCAACTTGACGGAAGAGAGGCATCTTTCTCCAGCAGCTGCGAAGAGTGCAGGAACCAGAAAGGCCATGACATTTACACTCTGTGCGCATTTGTATCTGTACGGCCTGTATGCACACATACAAGAGAGAAAAGCAAGAAAAGAGGGTTTTCAGAAAATGCTTTAGGCTTTAAGTATACAGTACTTTAGATTTAGGGATAAATGTAGGGTTAGAGGATAATAATGTGAAATGTCAGTCTGAGATATTATCAAATGTACAGTCAAACAAAAAACATAAACACTTCTTGCAGATCTATACAGTATACAGGTAAAGGAGCAAGTACATTATAAATAAACATCCCTACACTTACTGTACCTGAGTTCCTGCCTCATTATTGTGCAGGTCAATAAGAGTCCTGATATCACTTCTGCCTTTTCGCTTCATGGCATTCATGAACATATGACACGTCTTATAGCCAAAGTCCACATCATCTCCACAGCCCCCCCATTTCCATTCTCCATATCGGGCAGGTGAAGTCTGGTTGTATATCTCCTCTGCCGTGGAGTCATGATGAGCTTCAGTGGAACTGTGAAGGGTCACACAGCCACACAGTGGCAGCTCTCCCTGGCTGCAGGCTTGTGTTACTGCATGCATTATCCCGGCAGCTGTGATGGCATACACAAACGCAGTTTCTCGGATATCTAAGGATAAATTCATAAAACTTTTTTTAACTCATAAAGGGGGAGAAAGATTATAAAAAGTACTTGTCTGGAGGCCAAATCATGTGTGATTGTAATCTTTATACCTGGCATTTGGATTCAATGTAAATCCTTCCTCCCACTTCTAACAACACCTACATATCTAAGGAACTGCCACATTAACAATAACTCATTTTACAGATTCACATTGCTTTCACATCTCTGTTGTCCAGACCTGCTTATATACACCCTGAACTGCCAAAAGTGCATTTTTTCCCAATTACTATGAAACAAGTTCCTCCAAGACACACATTCTTGGCATCAAATGTACATGTACACAATCCCAACTGACAAATTGGTGAGCTTTAACTTGTCAATTCGGGTATTGAAAGTATGCAGCCATGACAGATGACATTTCTGTCATCAGTGAGAAATCTTACCCTAGGAGTTACTGTAACACATGCACTACAACAGGGGTGTCAAACTCAATTTCATCCAGGGCCACATCAGCATTACAGTTGCTCTCAAAGGGCCGGTTGTATTTGAACGACTGTATGAATGTATATCAACTCTTTTATTACTGTACATTGCATAATTTTCTCTGCATTTGATTATTATTGGTTTTGTTAATAACTTAATAGCTTTGAAAGTAGAAGCCCAGGCAAATAATGACAAAGTGTATATAGTGTACAACTATTCTACAGATTTTTTTTAAATAATTGTGATAACAAAAACGTGTTATATGTTAATGTGAGTACACTCAAAATTTTCTGTTATCCTTCATTGTGGATGCGCGTGATCGCGCGCGAGAGAGGGAGAGAGAAAGAAAGAGCAGATACTGTCCGTTTCTAAATCCAAAGGCTGCAGCCTGCGGAGGTCGCACATGCAACGTCATCAAGCCTGGTTTATTTAAGACCATTACATTCCCAATCTCATAAGCATATTACAACAATTTACTATTAACTATGAATAACAGTCAACTTTATAATTGTTAATATTCTGAAAC
>JAPMOP010579698.1:0-10203 GCA_029874735.1 Cobitis vettonica | reverse complement strand
TGTTGCCTACAATCCGTGTGTTTGTTGTAGTCCAAGAAAAGAGATTTACGTTGGAGACGATAACTTGTGTCATCTTTTACTTGGGCGTATATACCCTTTGCATATCGTTAACATGTACTAATACACACTGGTAGACTCTTAAATGTAAAAACGTGAATCGGACCATAGGTGCCCTTTAACAAATGTTAACAAATTCCTTGTTGTAAAGTGTTACACTTGAAACCTGAATAGCCGGAGTAAAACATGAATACTGTGAAACATAAATGTTAACTCTATGTTAATAATGATATGCGAAAAGCCCCAAAGGGAGAATTTCTGAAGACTTGTTTAAATTATTTTTTAAAAATATACTTACAACTTGTAAGTTACAAGTGATCAAATTCATGATGCTGATGTGATTTGGTGCTTTGTTGCAGAACTGATGTCAGGTTTGCACCTTCTACATGCGTGTTTCAGACTGGCCCTTTCCTGTATTTTCATAGGACCACTTAGAACTTAGCAAAATAAACAAGCTGTGACTGAAAACTCTTAAAACAATTTGTCAATGAACAGTTCCCAAGCAATGTATTGATATAGTTTAAATAGAGCAACAACTCATGGAGATAAAATCATTCATTATTTTGGTCAAATAAAATGAGTTGTTGCCTAAATAGTTGTATATATGAGATGCACATGTTCAGCAACTCTTGTCTTTGAAAGAATCCTGTTGGTTAAAGGGAGCTGTGTTTCTGCTTTAACAAGCCCACGTGCAAACTTTTTTAGGATAACCTCAATTGAATTCTTCTCGAACATGAATAATTTTCTGCACATGTGTCCCCTTTTTCAATTTAAAGTGGTACTAAAGTAAACTGTACCGTCTGTCTACTGTCTGAGTCAATGCACATTACTGCACTCCAGGTTGTCTGTCTGTGCAGAGAGATGTCTTTACAGTACAAACTACACGTACAATAAGTCACTCAACAGCTTGATGGGTGAATATTAAAATGAATGACTTTTCCCCATATTTTGCGCTGGTGTGTAATGTCGCTCATTTTTAGCTCCCCACTTTAATTCTCCCACCTAAAACTGTTGGAGACACTTGAGTGGTGGAAAAATTAATTATTCTTAAGTACTTTGCTGTTTTGGTCACCAGCCTTAAAAGAGATCTATAAAACTTAACTCCCCAATTGGGTCTAAAAATGATTTATGAAACATTACTTATGTTTATGTTAGAGTGTATACTCTTTAAGATGAATTAGTAAAGTTCTCACTCTAACTCATGTATAGGTTGTGGCGGACAAATAATTGACTATCTGTTTTTGGAGACATGGAGACTTATTGTAGTGTTTGACATATAACTGGCTGAAATGCAAGTGCTTGATAGCTGTTTTTGGTTAGTTATAAAAAACAGTGCTGCTTTTTCTTCTTGTTGTCGCCGTCATTGTTTAAAGGCCAATGACTATTACAAAGGATGTTGTGTTAATGGACACCTTCATTCTGTATTTGCAAGACAGTGACTGGAGTCTTAATACAAGCCTACTGTTACTTAATGACAGTTTATGATTATCTATAATTGCATGGCACATAAAATGAAAGTAGAAAATTGCCATGTATGTTTCTTAGTGTATTGTACAATTCATTTGAATAATTGGTTTGATATCCCACAGCCTCACTGTTTGTAAATTACATTAGGTCAGAACAGCTGGACTCAAGCATGCTTTAAATCAAACACTCATAACCCTATTGTACATTTACTGGAGGGGGGTAGTCATGCAATTATTTTATAGATTATGAAAATTAATCCCTTTAGTCTTTTTGGTGATTCATATCAAGAGTGAAAGAGGGCATGCTCGCAAAACATTTACCCTGCTCAAAAGGACTGTAAATGTTTTATTAAAATGCCCAAGCTGAAAAAATGCAAAGGAACACCAGTTTGTTTTGGCGTGTGTGGTTTGTTCCATTCTCCTGTGGCTGCAGACTACTGGTCTGCTGCCGGTCCTTTATTGACTGAATCTCTCACTGTGAGGACAGGAAAAAACGACTTTGTATTATAACCGTATGGAGAAAAAAATGTTGGCAGCAGTTTTTATGCAGCACACTTTTTAAAAAAGAGAGACGGTCCTGACCACAACTCATAAACTATACTTTATTTAAACTGGCGCTCACCCATTATTTGTTCATAGGGCTTTCTGTCTCACAGAAATAATGTTCCAGTGCTTTAGGTTGGGGGTTGGGTATGAGGACTTGGATAAACTGTTGCCAGGTGTTGTTGCCATGACATTCCATTATGCCATTCCACATCGCCTTCATCAATAGTCACGTGGTTGTGTTGACTGTGTAGGGAAATTTTAGGTGTGAATACGATTGATGTTGTATCATTCTTCAAGACCAAAATCTAAGGCTCAAAATTGATGGACATTTCACAATGTAATACACCATTCAAAATCTTTGACAAAGCCTGTAGTTTATTTATTTGAGCAGATAAATGACACCCAATACAAGTTGAGGTGCTTCTTTATCTTATTCATTTGTGTTAGTTACCAGCCAACCGCATCAACATCAAGTAAGACCTGGCAACAGTTGCCGTTAGTAACATTGTTGAACTCCACCCCTTTATCCTTCTCATGCTGAGATGACAAATCCATCATGTAATAGTCTGTAAGCTCTCCAATGCCTCTGATGCAGAGCACTGTCCTGAACAACCCTCTCCTGACAGCTTCCTCATTACCTTTTAATGTATTCATGCATATTCCTCCTCGCTGGTAAGGCGGCTGTGTAATGAGAGGAAATGGCAAGCTGCTCCATGCCTTGGATCATGCAATCCGCCCTGTATTTCTATTAACAAAACAGCTTCTGATGCACGTAGATGGCAGGCTCTCCGGAAGGGTCACCGTTGAATCTCCTGCAATATGACAGAGAATATTGGCACGTCAGTGGGACACCTCGGTGACTCTGGGAGATGCTATCATTATGTGTGTTGGCAATCACGAGAGCTGAATTTTGTGCCGGAAAATGAGGGAGGCTATGTCAGCGTCGCTAGCGTGTTGTGAGTGCCCTGAAATGCATCCACTATGAGAGTCGCATTCTGTTTATCGCAGCAGGGGGTAAACATGAGAGCCCCAGCGTCGCAGGCACAATGTGCAGCACAGTGAAATGAGCAAAATACATACATTTATAACTCTGCCGCTCTTCCTTTGGAAAATATAAAGAAGCTGATTTCAATATAAATTGAATGGAGGATGTCTTTACGTCTGCTTTGATTGTCACTTTTCAAGTCATACAAATACCTTGAGGCCTTTCCGTGGCCTTGCTATATATGTCAATGCTAATTCACTCGTTGCTAGGGGTAACACATTGCGGAGTCTATTATTTTCTTCCTCTGGTCATCGAGCTTGCGTCTTTCTAAAGATTTCTTATCAAACTGCTTGCTCAGAGCTTAAAATATCTCTCAATGTTGGCCAATCAAATATAGAAGAACATCTCAAATCAGTTTCTCTGCAGGCTTAGAATCAACAATAATGTACAATAGTCATTTTCACTGATAAAAAATATCCTGCTGTGTCTTTCTGAGAGGTAATTTCTCTGAGTGCACGTATTGTGAGCATGAGCCCATTGTGACTACGGCGGAGATACTTATACAAATTCATGCCACAAGCAAATCAGTCTCTACGTTTTGAAAGAAGTGACATTAGTCCAGAACGCAGCATATACGAAGGGCATAATCTGAAAGAGGCTAATTCAATACAACTTGCCAGACAGCCACTTTGAAATATCAAATATTTCAAACTGACAGCCGCCTTCCTTGGAAATCACAGATGCATACAGCTGTTTCAAAGTCTGTAAATGACCCCTCTCGGTATCTATGCCCCACATTCTGACTGACACATTGTGCCAGATAACTGCCAGTGCTGGATCACAGGTGGCCCATCCAGCATGTGGTTACCTCTTCAACTAGTGCATTCACCCATTCAGAGGTTCGAGATTTCAGTGCCTCGTTTCACGTATCCTTTGATTGCATTCTGAGTGTTTTATGAAGCCTACATGTTGGTTATGTAGTGTGTAGACAATAATGTTGTTGTAAGAGTACATCTTTGGTGACATGAGAATTCGCAGTGGTGTCATTTCTAACTATTTGCTATTTGCGTTGAAAGGCATGTTTTTGTTGGGCCTCAACTACACAATGTAAATAGATGCAATTATATCAATGAGAAATAGAAGTCCAAAAGTTTAAGAACACTCTTGAAATATTTTTATTTTGCTTTTGTTTACAAATGATGTTATCAGTGAAACACAACTTAAGTGAAATTTGTATTTAAAGGGGACATAGCATGAAAATCTGACTTTTTCCATGTTTATTCCATGTTATGGCCTATAATTGGGTCCCCAGTGCTTCTATCAACCTAGATAGCCCAGTAACTTAGTTTTGGTAAACCATTCTCGGCAAGCATGTGAAAAAATAGGTCATTGAAATTTGGCTTCTTTGTGATGTCAAAAGGGGATCTTATTATAATAATAGCCTACCGCCCCTTAATCTGCAATATCCAACCACGGCACTGCCATTTTGTGCAAAGAGAGATAGAGAAAAAATAATTGACAGTACAAGTGAGTTTCAATTTCAGTAAACCACCATTATGGCAATCAGTGATTTCATCAGCTCATTTGCCTTTAAAAGGACACGCCTACAAAGTGGTAATTTAACATGCTATAATAAATTATCTATATGGTATTTTGAGCTAAAACTTCTCATACGCACTATGGGGACACCAAAGATTTATTTTACATCCTAAAAAAAGTTTTGTGAAATGTCCCCTTTAAAATTTACATTGTTTTTAGGTTTTTGCTTTAAAAATGTGATTCTGTCTGTGAAATCCAATGTAACGTCTGAAAATTATAAGATTAGGTGCTTCAAAGTTTGATTTCACTCATTGATATGATTTATGACATGACCTTACTCAGTCAGTAAAGATATCAAGATGATATTTTCAGTGAATATTCTTTACATTATCTAGAATAATTTTATGTAGAATACAGTAAATCAAAGAAAAAATGACTTTAGCTGGGTTTTCACATATGCCGGTATGCTTGTATGAACTCAACCCCATAATCCATGTTATTCCAGCACAATTTGAGAATTTTCCCAATCATCTTGTGTGCTTTAATGGAAGCAAGGAAATCTAACCTTTGGGGAGTTGATCTAATATAACATAGATTTTCAATATGGTCTTTCATTTTGGAACCCATTGTTATATACGGCATGATGTAATTCATTTTCTTTAATTTCCCTTTCCAGCAAAAGGGTAACCTTAGACTGAGTGGGTTGATACCAAGTAAGTATCTCAATTTATGTTTGTTGATTTTAATTTTAAATTTCATAAACTTGGGTTCTATGTGCAAATTATTTCAGATATAATCACTAATTTGAGGCCTAGACCTTTGTCACCTTTTCAAGTACGCAGTTTTCTATATACAGTTTATTGAATGCCAGTAGGTAAATAAGCTGACTGAGCGGAGAGGGCAGGCTGAGCTAGGAAAGACTAAAATGAAGGGGAGTTTAGTGCCGAATCCTTTTAGCAGACCACTGACACATGAATGAGGAGAGAGTGAGAGAAAGAGAGAAAAAAGTAGACAGCCAATTTGGGAGTAAAGCAACTAAAAACAGACAAGTGTAATTTCATCCATCTGGACAGATGTGTAAAAGCGCTCCTCAGAACATTCCCCATGATTCCCCCTGATTGATCTTCCCCCGGACCGAAACACCTATTATTAGCCACGAGCCTAATAGCACCAGGATGGCTTGCTGCTCTCCCAGAGGCCAATTCTCTGGTCATATCTCACTCAGTGCAGCTGTAGAAACCGAACAGGGGTGACTGAGGGAGAGCGAGGGGGTGCTGGAAAGGATGTGTGCTGGGAGATGAGGTCCGTCATTTTCCATCAGTAGGCAGAATTGGAAAACGGACGGCATCAAGCAAATACCATAACGTTTAATCAATGTATAGGATACATTTGTACACCCACTTAGATTCTTTTTTCTGCAACAAAACATAAAATGAAAATGATTTGTATGCAATGCAACCATTGTCCAAATCCCTTATTTTAAAAGTTACCAAAATGTTTCGCTAAATTCATACTGAAAGAAATGTTTGTGGTGTGTTATTGGTAAGGCCACTTTTAACAGCTGTGAAACATCAAAGGATGCAGGTTTGGCGAGAATATTAGAGTAAGGGGCTTTCTGGGCTCCCCAAACACACCCCACAAATGTTCGCCTTATTTTTCATAAGTTGATCTGCTGGCTTTCGGAAAAGATGGAAAACAGTTGAAGTAGGAATGAGGGATCAAGATTGACAGCTCACCCCTTTCATGCCATTTAAACAGCCACATGCCCAGAGTCTGGTGTGATCGGATCCATTTTGATCCAGATCCAAACCTGAACAACCATCCCACTGTCCTTCATATTTGCTGCTCTGTATGGAGATGATTTCAGCTCTGAGCCCACAGTCAGTTACACATAATCCTGTCTTACAAAAACATAATTGTTTTTTGCATAGTTGTTAGTTTTATGCCAGCTGTCATATAGCACATGGAATGCTCATACTCATACTTTTGCTTCTTGGATATTTTGTATGATCATTCCATTGAATTATTTTGTTGTATTCAGCATTGATTCTCACCCTCATCTTACACTGATTGAATGAGCTCCTTGGTTTAATGCATTTCCAAGACTAGTTATCACTGTGATTGCCAGCTTGTGTTTTGGTAAAATGGGAAAAGCCTAAACCCTTGAATTGAAATGGCAGTTAAAGCTAATGAGATTTTGACCTTTAACAGTATTTACCAAATTTGTCCTGTAAGTTAACAAATCGGAAAAACAAATGTATATATTATTGTTTGTTTTGTGTTTAGTTGTTTTCTTTGCTTGTTTTCTCCTATTATTTGCTCTTTACTAATTTTTCCACAGTTTTAGTTGATATTTCTGCACAGAAGTAGTTGCTTTACAGCCATTAATTCATAAGTATATGCAATAATGCATACTTGTGGCTGATGTTCTATATACTTCTTTAAATTTATGCATAATAGTCTTCATCTTTGTCTTGGTGTATAATGTTCTCTCAAATTAATTGCAGTATCTAATCCACATAATCTAAATGTAAATGCTTGTATGCCTGGTTTAAACAACATTTCAAGCTTTTTGGTGAATAGCACCATTCTTCACAGCTCCATTGGTGTAACTGGTCATTATTTGTAGCTCCCACAGAACTTTTTGTAAGTGAATTTAAAATGTTCTTCATCAGCTACTGGAGAAGCTAGTCTTTGTTTTATTGGTTGTGGTTTAGGATTATGAAGCCATGAACAGGAGCTTGGGAAATGCATGCAGCTCCTGCAGACAGGTTTTCATGTGAACCATAACAGGAGAATGAAGGTAGGCATAAGGCGGTTTTCCAGGTGTGACTTTTTTTCTCTGCTTTTTTACGCCTCATCTAACTCGCTGTTCTTGAGTTTCAGGCAAACATTTATTGTGTGCGCTTCATTGTTTGTGGCACTTCCTCACCTGACCTTGGGAAATTCAGATCGGGTAAACTTGAATCACACGCAATATCAGCCCACCAAATGCCAGCACAAAACATCATGAGCTTTATCATAGCTTGTTATGTAAATAAACACGCATAACTGATATTGAACTATGTTGGAACTCGGCTTACAAAATCCAAATATATCAACTTAATGAAGCAAATGCAATTAAAAATGTTTGAAATGTGGTTAAGTCACGCACGCATAAAGAAATGTTACATTTTAAACAGATTAGCTGGACCAGCTTCAGTCAAAGATCAAAATCTGTCAGAGCCAGCAAATAGCAATGATTATAAATAATGACCATGGAAAAAATACCTTAATGTATCGCGGGACATGTTTTCCAAAAGCTACAGTATATTCAGGCACAGGCAAGCATAAAAGCCAAGTAAATGCAGAGAGAACTTTACTTAAGAGTACGTAAAGTGAAGCAGGCATAAATTAAACGGCTTCGGGCTAAGCCACCTGCCCATTCACTCGAATGCAAAATAATATCCTTCCAAAGCCACAGTATCTCCATATCGCGTAAATATTAATATAGTCATTGATTTCACCCGCTTTCTGGAGATCAAAGAGGAATTTGTGGACATTAAAGGATGCTGCAGTAAATAATTTCATAATAAATATGTTTTTTCTAAACGCAATTTTATGGGGGGGCTTTTTTGCAGTAATTAAATGTTTTTTACGCGTATACCTTTAACATAAATTAAGGGATTAAATCCAATGGCAACGATTGACATTTAATTTGCATTTCGATAATAAAAAAATTAAAATAATAACCGAATAAATAATAATTAATGGTATTGTTTATTTTATATATTACAATGCTATATTTTCATAGTTTTATAGTATAATTTTTGCTGTTCATTTCATGTTAAAGTAAAAGATAAAAATGACTGCCATACTGCTAATAATATTCACAAGAATTCTTGTTTAGGCAAGGAATGGCGACTGGATCTATTGCTTATCAAAATTATGATTATAGTTGTCTTGTAGTCAGACTTATAAACATGGGGCTTTTCCCACCTGTGAAATATCTGGATAAGAAAAGTTGGTTATTTGTGTGTCTTGAGCAACGTCTGTTTTACTGGTGTTTGTTTACCAAGTGCGCATCTTGTGGTCGGCCACTACACGTCCAAATAACAATAAAGCATGTGTCTGTTTTGACATGTAAACCAACCATTCGCTGGGTGTGTTTTCAAACTGTCATAACCAATATTCTGACAAACTCTTCTCTAAGACTGTATGAATTACAAGTTAAGAATATTGTCACTGCGAGGCAAGTGACATGCCACATGTAAAAATTATAAAGCATATTAATTTGATATGTATTATTGCGATTATTTTATTTTTCGACAAGATGCATTGTGTGACTGTACTGCTTATTCATTTGTCCTTTAAATTATTTTAATAAAGTGTTATTTTGAAATGGTAATATGTGAGCAAAGATTACACTGATATAGGCTACAAACAGGAACAAATTACACTATGCTTTATATTTAGAATGTATTGAAAAAATGCGTTATTATCTCCTGTGCACATCAGAAGCCCCATTACATTTGCAATTATTAAATTCAAAGCCCCAGAAAATCAGCTAACGAAAATGTACAAAATGAAAAGGGTCTCGGCGCAAGGAAAAGTGTATCTTTGCTTGCCCCTCTTTGTTTACCGCGGGATTTTTTTCATTTTGCTAATTCATTTCAATGGCTTTCAAACTGGAAAATGGAAATGTTGCTCTTGCCCTCTATTTCAGCAGCCGCGTCCTGGCAACAGAGCAATTTTCTATCATCAGGGATAAACGGCACCGAACAGTACATTGGGATAAAAAAGCCTGTGATTGCTGGCCTTCCTGTCTGTCATCTCTCTAGAAAATCCTCTCCCCCAGACCTGAGCCGTGTGCTGTCAGAGCTAATAATGTCTTCTATTAAGTCGAAAAAGAACCCCGAAAAATACCACTGTTCTCGATTGTTCAACATTCTCAAAAGATAAAAGATATTTCATCAGAGTCGCGTTCATTTAGATGAACTGAAAATTAATGCTTAAGAGGCAACATGCGCCCTGCGTTGGCTGCAATTTTGCGTTGAACAATGAAGCATCCTTTCAAGCTTCTGTACTACATGTTTTTTTTCTTATTTTCCACCGATAAACAAGATTCCTTGCTCTACATTGGGATGTTGAAATATGTTATACCATTACTTTCAATTATAGACACGAATATAGGCTACATCAAAAGCAAAGATACAAATAAGACAAAGTTAGCCTACCTCTGAGGCAGGCCTTGCTCAAATTTCGTTGATTAAAGCAGACTTATGATTATCAAAAAAGACTGTTTTGATGTGATTCTTAAAACCAAACCCTGACCTCTGTTCGTATACAGTTACAATGATGATTAGTCAATCACCTGCAGTGTTTAAATTATGCATGCATTAAAAAAATGCTCAAGATCAGCACTCACATAGCGGGTTATAACCTTTATGGTCTTTTTGTTAACTAGGTTACATTTCAATCCATGAAAGTCAGTTATTATTAATTTAACTTTTATAATCTCTTGGTTAATATTTTAATTAAATTAAGCATATTTATCACCGTAGTCATATTATAAAGCTATAAAGCAACACGTTCGAAGGTTTTCTTTACAGGGAATGTTACATGCAGTGC
>JAPMOP010575634.1:0-11432 GCA_029874735.1 Cobitis vettonica | reverse complement strand
ACAGAATTCGCCTTTCAAAGCCTACAGCGAACGGCTGGTTTGGACTACAGCCTTCTACTTCCTGCTTTAA
This sequence comes from Cobitis vettonica, assembly GCA_029874735.1. NCBI lineage: Eukaryota > Metazoa > Chordata > Actinopteri > Cypriniformes > Cobitidae > Cobitis > Cobitis vettonica. The sequence goes on along the minus strand of JAPMOP010575634.1, from coordinate 11,362 downwards.
TGACGTCAGTAGAACAGTTTTTGACTAAGCTCCGCCCACAGGAATGTGTCAGTCGCCAGTTAAGCTAACGGCAAGCTAAGCTGCTGATGAATCACAACACATTAAACAAGCTACACAATCAGAACTCTGAACTTCGACTTCTGAAGGAGGGACTTCATAGAACAAGGAAGACATCAGCCCGTTTTGAGGACAGTAAAAACATATACAAAGTATACAGATTGTACAAATTGTATGAAAAATAATGCGTTTTTTTACAAGTGAAACATGAACATGTGTTATATTGCGCACTGTAAACACAATCAAAGCTTCAAAAATGCAGGAAGAACAGGATCTTTAATGGACATTTCTGAGTGGTAAGTTTGTGGGGTTTTTTTCAGTCTGGACCTGCAAAACGTAACTGTAATGTCAATAGTAGAACTTAAGACTAAACGCTAGCATATAGCATTAACTAGCATGTAGCGCTAACTCAGCAGTCACAACTTTGTTTTTAGCATTGTACAACATTGTACTTAATTTAATGTTGGGGCATAAATCTCGACTGCAATGTCACAGTCGATGTTATGTTGAGATTGGCCTGTTTTCCAGCTGTATTTTGCATGCACGAAATTTACATAAGAAAGAAGAAATAATTGCGTTTGAGGCTCACGATATGTCATTACCACGTACAGAACTCGTATTATTCAACTATGCCTAGGTAAATACAGTTTTACATTCTACGCCACCTTTAAGAAAACTATAGTACATTACCTACAGCAGCTTAAAAATTTGCCAAAACATCTGGCAACCAGTTAACATTAACCAATGGCCTGCATGGCCTAGGTGATGTCCGCCAAACAGAAAAGTTGTTTTAGAAGCAGAGCAAGTTATTTTAAAGAACGATGAAAAAGCTGGAAAAATTTGCGTTGACCAGGAATGACCATTAAACCAACATGTATTAATAAAGTAAATAAGGCATGTTTTCATGTTGACTATATCGAAAAGGAAAATACTTTTCAGGCAGCCATAAGCCATTTGTTGGAAATAAATAAATTCAATACCCCATAATAAATTGGGCACCCAAAACTGTACACACAGTTTTTTTCTCAAGCTGTATGCTTTCATAAAGAAACTTTAACATCCACAGAACCTTTCTGTGGAGGTTCTTTGTAATGGAAGAGGTTTCCACAGACTAAAAACACTTTTCCTTTGGCACCGCTCTGAAGAACCCTTTATAAAACCTTTATATTTCAGAGTGATGAGTGACCATTTCCTTTAATGTGATCTGAAAGGAGATCTTGCCCTGAGAGAGTGAATGTACTGTAAAGATAACCAGTAAAGGACTATGTGGAGGCAGCAGATGGATTGTACTCATACTTGAAATAGCTTGTGCTTGGTGGCAGAAAGAGAAATACAGAATCCAGTTGATGCTATTTTTCTCTTTTGATTATCTGGTAAAACTCCAGAACATACCCAGATAGCAGACGACTCTGGGCTGGATTCGCACGGAGCTGTCGAATCCGGCCCAACAAGAAATTCAATTCTCTACACTCTTACAGTTTACCAACAATTGTCACAAAGTTTGCCACTCTTAATATTGACTGCAGTGATTAAACAGAAACATAACCAGGGACTGTAAGTTGCATGAGCAACACTTGAACGATAACATGTTTCTGGGCTCCCATAACAACTGGCTGGTGGGGTGTCCAAGCTGCATCTAACCCATGTAGCAAAAGACCCAAGGAAACGTGAAGGAGGCATACATAATTCAAATAGCACTGGGTGGTCAGATCAAAGTCAGAATCTATCCGGGTGATGTCTGGTGAATCACCAGCAGTGCATTCAAATCATTTCTCATCTACACAGGTCTTTAAGATCCTGGGAGTCAGATTCATGAAACGTTTTACTATCCAGCACACCTGGAAATGGTGCGCTACGTTTTGAAGCCATACTATTAGCTTTGCGTGACGAACAGACCAAAATTTATTTCATTACTAAATCTCAAGTCATTCAAGAAACCCAATATGCAGCTCTTAAATCACATATTAGAAGTTATTAACATCAAAAGTCAAATCTCAAGTCGCTGGTGCTCGTCTCAACATCACACCTGTGCCATTGAAAAGATATTTGATTTGAGAACGCATACAGAGTTTTGAATTATTCGATTTGAAAGTGAATAATGCCTCAAATTGCGATCCATTCAGTTATCGTTCAGCTGCAGATGTCTTGGAGATGGAGACTCTTCCTTTGTTGTGCTTTTATGAGGTTTTCGAAGCTTGACGGATTGGACACTGCAGTGCCTCTGTATTGAAAACAGGGGGTCAGAAATGACTCAGAATTTATCCTTGTGTGATTTATAGTAAAAAATACCAGCATACAGGTTTGGAAATACATGAGGGTGAGCATACAATGACTCTTTTTTTCATTTTTGGGTGAACTAATCCTTTAAGACAAAGCAGGAGTCCTACTTCAAAGAAGCTCTAATTGAATTAGGAAATTTTGGCCTGCAGGAAGCACAATCAAGTAACAGCATAAAAGCAACTTTCAACCAGAAATGAATTAGAGAAGAAAAGGCTATGAGTAATGAATGGCCATTTCGTCTGTGCCCTCAGATACTCTGCACAGCAGATCTTGTTAATGTAACATGGGGACTAGGGTATAAACAACCCACTTCAGACTCTCAAAAGAGCAACCGTACAGCTGCAAGGCCATTAGTAGATTTTTTTTAATGTTGCTGCTTTAAAAGCCCATAAATGACCCCACAATTACATTGCCAAAAAGCAAATTGGTTAGCAATTAGAAATGTTTACTACTTTCCTCAATAAAAGTGTCAAATGGATGCTATGGTCGGGTTGAGCCAAAGAGCACTGATTTATAAGTAACTTGGTGAGCATGACTATGAAAAAGCTGTGGGGCGCAGCCCATTCTTTTTGGATTTGCTTCCAAAGTAAAGATAAAACAGGCTCAGAGAAAACATTCAAAAGTTTTTTACTATCTCAAGAAGAATATGAAGAAAAAGTTTGAAATGGATAACTCAAGGTCTTAGGCCTCGTCTTTTGAAAGCAGCCTTGAAAGAGCTCACGAGGTCTCGCAAAAAAGAGGAATCCTATGGGCCGACATGGGATCTCTGCATTAGACCATCCAAATTGATTCAGTCATCCCAAGTCATTTGTGAAGAAAGAAACCCTGTAGATATTGTGATTATTGCATTGCTTTCAACCAACCTTTCAAGTGTCAGAAAATCATGCTGCCAATTTCCCTTTGTAAATGTTGCATACACTGTCAGAAAAAAAAATCAGAAAGCTGTCACTTGGGCGGTACCCTTTCAAAAAGTGCATACCCTAAAAAAGGTACATATTGTTACCAAAGAGTGCATAATAGTACCTAAATGGTAGATACTGGTACCAAATGTATACATATGTGTACCTAAATGCTACATTTTTGGACCTTTTTAAATGGTACTGTCCCAGTGACAGCTTGGGACCATTTTTGACATTTTTTTTCCTAAAAGTGTAGTGTATCTAAGATAATCAAACCTTTAAAATACTGGAGTTGATGTTCTACCTGGATGAACTCCAATGCTTTTAAGGCATAATGGTCAGGACTTTTCAAGTACGTAAAAATTAAACAGCTGTGTATGCAAGAACGCACTCACATTGACGGAATGCTGTGTTCTTATGATTAAATTATAATGATTGGTTCCCTAAAGAGAATTCATTAGGGCAAGTCTGCTTTAATAGTGTCAACAACAGTGATGTTCTTCAGAGAGAGGCTGTTGAAAAGAGTAAAGCCTTATATCACCAGGGCCGTCACAGGATGACAAAACTCTGGGACGGAGACAGAATTTAAAAAAATCCCTCACAACTCAACTGAATCTAAAAAGTCTGGGGTATCTAAAACTTGAAAGCCTTTTTTGGATACTTCAGTCCTTCTTGAGTGTATGTGAATGCCATATGAAACCTGCCAGGCTGATGGCTTCAAACAGCTCCATCCCATTACATTTAAAATCTCATATCTCAGCTGTCTGAAGCACACCCATGCTGCTCAGCTTCAAATGCTTGCTTATTATAGACTGTCTCTTGCCGATGGAGGCTTGATAGATAGAGGTTGCGCAGCTTATACTGGCAGATGCATAGAATGGAAGCTTGAAGAGATCTGGACTTCCTATGGGCTGCATTACTTTGAAAAAAGTAAGAGAGAGAGAGAGAGAGAGAGAGAGAGAGAGAGAGAGAGAGAGAGAGAGAGAGAAATAGCGTCGGACATGAAGAGGAGGGTGTGTACATCTAGGGGGAAGCTAAAACGTGTGTAAGACTGAGCTGAAATCAATGGCTGCTGGTGAAGAAAATCTAGAGTGAATTTCCCTAATGACAGTCCTATTACAAGAGCTCTTTAGCTTGACCCCCTTTCCTTCGGCTTGAAGAGACAGAGCAGAGGCCATGTTCATTCGCACCCGAATCTAGGTTGATTGCTGGGGACTCCGCTGGGAAACTTAAAGGTCGAGTTACTGCAAATAAAGTCTAAAGTTGGAGCCAAAGGACAGGTGTGTGTTAAGAGGTGGCGAATTGCAAATTTGTTAAGAGTTACCTTGGTGCTGTCCCACTCCTGAGTCTTCATCTGTGTATGAATTAGCTCATAAGATGGCTCCATGGCATCAGTGACAGGTTTGTGATAGCCGGGAATGACATTGTACAGTTGGAAACCGAACGTCACCAACCAGCTGTTAACATCTGTTGGAGGAAACAATGCTGTAATTAATAAATTGCTAATAAAGCAACATGTTAGGAAAAGATCTATAAATTGCAGAAGTTGCAAAACTTGGTTTCTGAAAAAAATATTAATCAACAACAGAAGACTTTTGGATTTGGGATTGTGTACCTGTGTTATAATTGTTTTTCTTACTGCATGTATTTAAAATATAAATTCCCAATGATTTAAACCTCCATTGACATACCAGTTTATCCTTGACACATACCTAGAGGCACTTTTGTTTAGTTTCAAATGATAGCAGACATTGTGATACACAGTTAAGAGTATTAACCTCTGTTTCATTTCTTCATGATTGGAGACATCTTAGTAAAAAGTGGCACAGCTTACTCCCATCTCCAACTCACTGATATGCTCTTATAATGATTTTCCAGTATTTGTGACATTTCAGTGGTCCTACTGATATTTACTGCAAATGAGGAAACGTGCCAACGTGAGTTTCTGTTTGAAATAATCTCCTGCTGTCAATACAAGCAACACTAGTTTCAGAGTCTCCAGTAAATAGGATTAATCCCCCACAGAAAGTGCCAACTCTCTAAAAAAGACGATCATCTGCCGCACTTCATACACACAACTGATGAAACTTGCACTGAGCAAGTAAAAAACCCAAATGACATAGTGGATCTGGGTGCAAAATTATTATATTTCATGCTGTCCTCAAGACCAATCATGAGTATGTGTATTTTTATTTGTTGGCACATGTGGCAAGTAATCATATTCCAAGTTTCAGAGTGAATAGTTAGTGATGGACAGTGGCACGTTCACTCCAACAACAGCCTTTATTTGTAGCTATGTCACTTAAGAGAGCTGTTTTAAACATGAATGTGATTAAAGACAATCAAAAAATCCACTATGTTTCAGAGAGAAATGGAAATGTCAATGCCATCAATCATAAGCTGAGGGGCCGACTCTAGTATATCAATATATCCAACAATCTTTGTATAATACAGCCCATAGTTTCTAGTTCTACTGACCCCTTTGTGTTCTTTGTATAACACTGGGGATCATTCACTAGTATTTACCTCCTGCACAAGCAGAGGAAGCAAAGACTGATGGGATATTTCAAGAGGAATGACCTGACTGAAGAACAAAGGCAACTTTGTAGTGCTGTCATTGTTCACAAGCAGTAATTTATTGGGCCTGAAACACCCCAAGCTGAGGCTGATATGTGAGCCTGGAAAATAATCAATCTGTTACAAGGAGGATCTCAAATCCACGTGCTTTGATTGTTGTTGGTAACATGTAACACAAACCCCAGTGCAGGGGAAATAATGTAAGGCTCAAGTGTATTCCAACAAAAGATTTCTAAGAAGTCCTATATTTACCTGTCATGTAGCACTTTGTTTCTTGGCTGTTGCTCAGGGGGTTGTTGTTCTTGAACATGTAGAGGTTGAAGGGCACGATGTTGTTGCTGTTAAGCCGCTTCCAAACATCATGGTCAGGAGTGGTCCAACGGCCAGCAAGAACATCGTAATCTCTGCGGCCCATGTGGACAAGTTTTGTTAGTGGCTCGTAGAGGCCACCCAGGTAGCCTACAACTAGCTGGAAGCTTGGGTTCGAGTCCAAATACACCTCTCCGAAAGCAGTACGTAGTATCTGTTTGATCATGATGCCAGCACCGCTAAAAACAGCCAACGGTGTGCCAATGTTGTCACAGGCGACATAAAACTCATCCCCACTGCTCAGCTCCATGGCAAAGAGGTGGCCCTGAAGGTCATAGTAGAGTGAGGTGATTTCTGAGCTCGAGTGGTTATACATGTGGGTGACTCTGGTGGGGCTGGACAAATCAGCATAGAAGAACTGCAGATGGTGGCCTTGGCTACTTCTGCTGGACACTCTTCTGCCCAATCCATCATAGCGGTACTTGATAGTCCATCCACCGACTTTGCTGTAGGCTTTAACCAGCAGTCCAGCAGAGTTGTATTCAAAAAAATCATTGCCTCTTTGTCTGAGGAAACCATCCTCGTCCAGTCGGTACTGCACGTCACCTAATCGTGTGATGCGATCCCGAATGTCATAGCGCAGTGGTGTAAGTCTGGCACTATTACCGGGACTCAGAAGATGTAAGTTTCCATTCAGGTCATAACTATAGCGCCACAGAGGTTTGTCATTGATGGATACGACCTGGAGCTGGCCATCGGCGTCATACTCGTAGGCGTAACGAGTGGTATTTGCGTAAGGCCCCACCTTAAGCTCCTTGGCAACCACTCGACCCATGTTGTCATACTGCACCATCATCCAGTACATTAGGGAACGAAAAATCTCGTACTGCACCTCTTTGACTCGCCCATAAGCGTCAAAGTGTTTGGTGTGGGTCATGACAGCTGTGGTAATGATCTGGTTAATATCATAGTAGATGACTCCAAACTTGCCAAACTGCTCAGTTTTGCCTGAAACGTCGTCATAGCGGTAGAGGTCAATGGGCAGCGGTGTTTCATTGATGACAGCTTGCATGCTTGTAACTCGAAAGCTGTTGTCGTAGTTGTAGTCAAAGCGGGCGTTCACCATGCCTTCTTCACTGAAACGAAAGATCTGCCTGTCAATCAGAGGTCCGATCTGCCTGTACCGTATGGTGCACGCGAAGCCATCGCTTTGTAGGCCCACGGTTTTAAGCATACCAGCAGATTCATCGTAAGAAAAGGCAATCCGTGTCGTATCGTAAAGGATTTCGAGCAAACGGGAGAGCTTGCCATATTTGTATATAACTCTACGCCCTGTTCCTTGATGGATGTTCTGAAGAAGCAGGCCACTTTCGCTGTAATCCTGCAAAACCGTAGCATTGCCCTCAGGGGGTCTGTATGTGTTTCTGTAATAGCCGATGGAACGGGTGGTCTCCAAGGTCTGTCTGGCAACATTGGGCATGGTGACCGAAGAGAGGCGGTCATTCTTGTCAAACTCAAAGATGTATTGTCGCTGGCTGTATAGGAGTAGTACCATAGACTGCCGAAGGAAAATGAAAAAGAAAGATAGTCAGTAAGCAGATATAATGAAGCATAGTAATTCCCAACACATTTTGAGAGCACTTCAAACTGTTAAATGTTAAATTCTCCGCCCAATGAAATTGAAGGTCACCAAGAACCCAGCAGTCACATTACACCACATGACTAACTGCACAACAAACTGTAGGGTGTCACAGAATCACTTCAGGGTGCATAAAAATTACAAATAACCTTAATGCTGCTCCACAACACTGGCTGATAAATGAAGTTGGACAAAATCTCATTAAATGAGGATAAAATCATCATATCGCCCCCCTTGATAACATTACTAATAATGTCACTTTAATATAGAGGTCATTGAGAGGAGATTCTGGAGTTTATATTTCTACAGGAAGCAACTCCTCTTACTTTTTTCCGTCGTAGGTATTGATCTTGCCAGCACACGACTATTTTAGTATGATAGTGCATTGGCAAAAAGTGTTAAATTGGGTGAAGTTAAGACTCATAATCAATACTTTTAAACCATCTATTGGCCTCACAGCATCTCACACGAATAAATGCAATAAACAGCTGCCGTCTTCACATTACACAGTAAAACCTAGTTCTTACGTTTCTCTGATATTGGATCCCATTAACAAGACAGTGACATTTTATTTCTATCTCAGTGATATTTTAGAAGCGACGTGGCTGTCAAGCTGTGTACTGTAACAATGCATAATGCAAGCTGCGAATTAGACAGGGTTCGCTGCTAAAGCATGCAAGGTTAAAACTTATTAATGTCACACATTAACAGGGTTCAACGAAGGGACGTCTAGAGAACATTCTATTGCAAGGGAGCTAGGGTTTATATTTTGCCTCCACGAATTTCTAAATCAAAGAAGTTTACCTTTTCAAGATAGGTGTAGCTCCACGACTTTCCATCTGCAAATATCTTTGATGCGATTCTCCCATTCTGGTCATATTCCATTCGGATTGACATGGTTCCCCTTTGGATACCAGCAATGTGGCCGCCCGGTGAGTATGTGACATTGACGCCGTTCAGTCGACTACTTGGAGCCCACAAAGTAGGTCTTCCGGCATGATCATAGTGGATCCTCAAGGTGAACTTTCTGTGGTCATCATAGACTTTCTCAGTCCTGGTTACACGGTCAAAATCCATGGACAACAAGTTCCGGTTATGAACCTACCAAATAAAAACAGATTTAGACTCTTCGCAAATGTCATTGTATTTCATCTACTGAAATGAATAAAAAGAACTTCACTGATTGCTAAAATCATTTACTGTGCCTCTAAGGAGGAACTACTGAGGGGTAGATAACTTTTATTGTATTTGTAGAAAACCAATGAGACTTTTGAATAGCAAATAAAAGTCAAAGCTTACTGCACTGTTTGAATGACATGCCAGATTGAGTTTGAGAGTGCAGGGCTCTCTGACCCCAGCACATGCTGAGATCAGAGCTGGGAACTGGTCCTACATGGGCTGTAATCCCTAATGCACACATGGGTCAGTGTAAGGGGCGACTGAGGATTTAGAGACCTTAAATACCTTCAATCTATAACTGCACGGCACAATGCATTTGATAGGATACCTTTATTAAAGCAGTATGATTTTATGACTGTGTTTGGTGGATTAACTATGAAGCCTCCAACTAGAGCTAATTCCATTATTTCAGAGCCAAGACAGAATAAGCACACTAGTAGTACAGCGTACTGTTCAATATTGTCCTGTTAAATAACTGCAGTAAACTCAATTTCCACTTTTTGACTGAGCAAAAACACAGCTGCTATTTTTAAGCACATGGCTTTGTTATAATGGCTGGATGGAGTAAACGATGGCTAAATGACCATCTGTGCCAAACTGTTTTTAACACCCGAATTTTGCCATCTCTCTTCTTTATACTTTCTTGAACAATGTCTGCTTTTCATATTGTGTATGTTGGCACCTACAGTGCCTGGCATAGCCTAACAGAGTCTTAAAGTTATTGTAAGTTGTTGTTGGATTTGGTCCAGTGGTATAGGAGAGGGAAGATGCGAGCAGGGCTGTCTCCTCCTCATGGCCATGCTGGGAGCTCTCATCTGTGAAGGGACAATTATACAGGGGCCAATTAATGTCACTATTACCTAATTGAGAGGATTATTGTACATTAAAAGCACACAGCTCATGAATAGAAGAATTCATGCTGGGTTGCCGAACAAAGAGGTTGAGAGAATAAAGGACAAATATTTTCTCCCGACTCTTTTAGCCCCCAGCCACATAGTGATGGGAACATGACAGCAAACTACAATAAAAAGTGGATGGACTTGGCCAGTAAATAACCAGAATTCACTAAAAACCACCTAGCTAGTAACCACCACAAAACCCCTAACAACCACAAAGAGTTTTGCACTGGAAATGTAAAAGAACCCAGCGGTTATGACTTCACAGATGTACATAGGCTTTAGAGTGCCAGGGATGAGAGAACTTTGTTTGTCAAGGGACAACTGGACCGGATCATGATGACGGGAGTCCGAAGGGACAGACATGAGGAGAAAGATACAGATGAAAAGAAAACGAAATGGGTGGCTCCTCATGCCCAGCTCTGGTTGAACAGAAGCCCAACGGGCTGGAAAAAAGCTTTTGGCAGTGAGATCCGGGCTCTCAAGAGAATAGAAACCCACTCATGGGGAATGTTTTAAATTGGACATTCCTTTATACAGGCTCAGATATCATGGGGGAAGGAGGACTGGGGAAGGGTGGGAATTTCAGGGTGGTTTCACAGGAGTCTCTGACCTCCCTTATTGAGTCTTGACGCCACCAAAAGGAAGTCAAAACTAAAGGGGTGGGCTTAAAACGTACAGTTTCAATAGGGATTTCAATAGTATACGCCAAAATTTAGAAGTTAGCGCACTGTGACCCTACCTGTGAAAAGCCAGCAAAATTTTTTGTGATTTACTGCTTTCATAATATAAAAAGCATTTTGTTGAAATATAACCTTGATATCTTTAATATTGAGTAAGGTCAACTCAATGTGAAATCAATGATTGAAATCAATATTTGATTCTCCTAATCTCATTATTAGATTATGAGACTTTATATCCTGGATTTCACAGACAGGGTCATCAATTTTAATGCGACTATAACAACACTTTTGTTGCTTACTGTTTTTCATTAGGATCTGTATTGGACAGTATTTACAAATTATAAACAGGTACTTTTGTTGTTTGTCATGTTATTTTACAGTGCAGTTATACATACAGCAAGCGTGACAAGTGTGCGATGTAAAACAGAAGCGACTCATGTTTCTCCTCGCCCCTCACAATGACAAACGCTTCATTGATCAAAATACATCTCCCGTGGTGCTTTCTGTTTCCTCTTTACAAACAAACATCCATCAAAACTAGTAATGAGAGACACTGGTCTTTTAAAATCGACTAATTAACAGAATATCTTAAAACCGTCACTAATGCACTTTCGCCTAAATTTTTTTTATCTTTTCAATAATCCGTATTTATAATTATAGTGCATGGAAATGCACTATACTGTTCTTCCTGGGCTTTTTATTATTTTTATTATTATTATTTTTATTGTTCTTGCAACCAAATTTCCGCAATTAATACAACTTCAACCGGTTAACATAGAAACTTCATTCAAACTTTGAAACGTGCGGACTATTCGGGAATACTGTGCTATGACTTTTATAAGC
>JAPMOP010570760.1:0-12379 GCA_029874735.1 Cobitis vettonica | reverse complement strand
ATGTGAGATGTCACAATCACCTTTATTAAAACAGTGTACAATGAATATTAAATTCAAAGAGTTTTTCTCCCTGTTTGAAAAGTTGGATTAATTTAAATAATTAAAAAGAAAGTTGAAAAAACATAATTTTTTTAGGTGTTTCCAGTTGAAGTAATTTAAAAAAAAGTTTTTTTCACCTTAGATTTTTAAGTATTTTTTTGCAAATAGATCCAGTTTTTACAGTGTATATCTGCACAACACGCAAACTGGTTGAAAAGCTTACGTCTGACCTGTACATTTATGACAGAGCTTCTTTTGCAAAGAAGAAGGGTCATATCAGACCATACAGATACAGATGGTATTGTCTCATATCCCAATAGGAAAATACCTATGTACTGCCCACCCCTAGCACTTTTGCTTAAATCTCAACAATTGATAGCAAAACATTGTTTTTCTGTCCCTAGCCACCCAAGAGTCCTGTAAATTTCTTATCATCTTTTGCTATCACTTCCTTAATTAAGTGACCTTTTGTTAGTTAGCATCAGTTACAGGGGTTTAGCCCTATTAAAGCAATAATCACATTACTGGCATAATTTCCATTTAATCAACACACTAATTTTAGTACCGTTGTCTCGCCTCACAAGGGCACAGGGACGTATTACATTAATAAACTTGGCATGGATGAATGTCTTCTCCGCCACCCAGACGATTCGACCCCTGCGCCAAAAGAAAAGGGGGGTAGCGGGCTCGGCAATGGAGGGGGCTGGATATGCACATTAAGCCACTGACACAGATCCCGAGAGACAAAGCTGGAAATTTGCAGCCAGCAGAATTCCTTTTTTTATTAAGGTAAGGTTATTCAACAGTCACTGACACATCCATTTCTCCAAATTAACAATAGGATTAATTGGATTTACTCTACAATGTTGACACCAGATGTGCTGTGTTTCAGGTTGCCGTTGTTGAAATAAAAAATACTGCCGTTTTGAGTGTCAGCGCGTCATGAGCATAAGGCTCGTATTAGGAGCGGGATGACACATAAATCTCACATTTGCTCTTGGTTTGAGGCAATGACAATGTGAATTTCAATTACCAGCATCAGCTATAATAGAGCGGAGCTGATGAGGAAATCTCACTGGAAGACATTTAAAAGGCTGTGAGAATGTGCAGAAGTACCTTTTCTTTCACATAATTACTCTCTAATTAACCATTAGTTATTCGATTAGCCCTTTTAATCCTTGAGTCATGGGTACGAGTTTCTAAATGGTGGCTTAGTCATTGGAAAGCTTGTGATGACTATTTAAAGGATGCGATGCACAAAGTGGCCCAATGAGAGAATTTTGAAAGAGGGGGTCATAGACATTGATGAGGGTCATTAATTTGTAATAAACTTGAATTATTAAACTGATAGTTACAGCTAAAATGTGATTGGTTGAGTCACATTTAATGCTGTTGTAAAATTGCAAATTGACACACAAAGGTAAATTGAGTTCAGTCAGTGGACCTCTGTGACTAAGAATCATATTATTATTTCCTTCATTATGATCTTTCACATTGTGTCTAATCATGGTAAAAAATATTTATTGTAATATTCACGTCTCATTGCTACAGACTTTATCAGAAAATGTATTAAATAGGGCTGCACGATGCGATAACTTGCTAAATAATGCAATATACGACATGTAGTACGATAATACTTTTAGTTTGTAAAATCTATTTAAATGTTTTTTATATATTGGTTAAAATATTATGTTTAAGTATTAAACATACTCTTTACAGTGATTACATCACTCTCTCGGTCCCAGCAGTCTAAAACTTTGACTATATATAACATTTAAAGTATTAACATCATTCAGTTTTCGAAAACCATCGCAAAACTCATATAGCAATATGTACATTTGCGATATTGCGTTATATATTGAAGCCCTATTATTAAATATTTTGTAAAGTAGGGGAGAACCGGGGCAAAAGTAATGCGGGACGAAACTAACAAATCGATTTTCTCAGAGCCCTGACTACATTTGCATTCCAAACTATGACAGCATCTTTAGCAGGCAACCCTTGATAGAGCTGACAAATATTGCGTTATTTTGTCATCGTTTTGCGTGTGTAGGTCTGTTTTCGACCATGATACTGTAAGTTTAATCCTAAAGCAGTCATTTTTTTCTTATAACGTCTTGTGTTTCTCATTTGATGTGTTACAGTACTGATCAATCTACGGGTTATTTAGTGCTGTAACAAATCCTGAAGTTTTCCCTCTCAGAGTTTTTCAAAATAAAAGTAAATTGGGTTAAAATGTCAGGCATTCCTGTCGGTACGAAAGTAACACTTGTTACTTTTGTCCCGCTACTAATACTGTTGCATTATGTTGAGAATTTATATTATGCTAATTTTATTTTAAGTTTCATAGTTTTCATACTGTTGAAAAACGTTTATTCTCAACTATTCAAAGTTTGTACTGTCTGGTTGCTTTTGAAACATTTGATGAAACCAATATTTAAAATGAATTTTTTTACATTATTTTTTGCAAAGATAAACGACAAAATATGTTTCAGGCCAATCACAACGTACAGGTTAGCCGGCCAGACAGGGACACAGCGCTTTTCAAATCGATGAGTTTTGTAGAAAAATCTGTGCATTTCAGGAAGACAGAGATATCTGGAGCTACAAAAATGTACGGTATGTGGAAAATAATGTTTACATTTAACCATGTAAAGAAAATCCAATAACAGCATGCAGATTCTGTCTGGACCAGTTTACGGCTTGATTAATTATACACCAAAAAACATTGGCCGAGATGAATGTTATGAATGTGTGATGTTTCTGAAACTTCACAATACTTTTAAGTAGTGGTTGTCGGTTTTCCAATTTCAAAGAACTGCTGGACGCAAAAAAAGTCATTTGAGCTGCTTGGAGCAATTGTAACAATGTGATGATTTTGAAAAATACAATTCAATAGTTTAGTAATGAGTTTTGAAAGCACTCCACCAAATGTTATGAAAAGGCTGTCTCTCTCCTTCAATGTCTTTCTCACTTTTACTATAAACTAATACCTCTTCTTTACATTCACAGACACAGAAAACGTCAGACTGAGGTGTTCAGATTCTACCATTTATTACACTTATTACATTCTTAAATAAAAATGCTCCACTGAACAGTTCTTGCATAGATATCTTACAATACCAATTTAAAAAAGAATTATGAAACAGACCAGTAACAAAAATAAATTTCATCTTCTTCCTTAATAAAGAACATTACCATACTAACATTATATCATACAAATAATAATAATATTTTAAACACTTTGTACAGCAAAATAACCAAAAAGAAAAACACACAGGAAAGAACTGAATAGAAAAACTGAGAGAAAGAGTGTGAAGATTACTGGAAGTGAGAGGGGTGGAGTGTTAATGATGCGGCGAAGGGGAGGAGTGAATATGAGGGTCCCTGCTCTAGCAAGAAACTACATGCTTTAGCCTACATATGGCTAAATCTCATCCTACTTCGATAGATATGAGTCAAATTCAAGATGGCACATACTGTTCTATTTTTTTTATTATTTTTTTCATATCTGTACCTGCTCTACCATCTAATGGCCGTCTTTGAGAGCCATGTTTGGGTAAGAGAGAGAGAGCACCTGTAAAGCATTGAGTTACTGAGGTCTGTTGTTGGCCGGTTGCTCCCTGGTTAGATGCATCTACGGACATTCATAGGTGACGGCTGGTTATGCATACTGTAAGCCATCTATGAACTGCAGAATGGAATTGAAGTGATCTTCATAGTATAGAAGAGCAGCAAGGTTCAGTCACAGATGACTGTGGTTCTGCAGGTGCAGGGTGGGTTAGATGGGTGGGAGGTTGGGAAATGCAATAAAGCTGAAGACCTAGTGGGTCCCTTGATTGCTGACGTATCAAATTTGGACAAACACAGATACAGATGCACTTCAAGATGCAGTATACCTCAAGAAATACGATTTGTAACAAACCCACCAAACGTTTAGCGTTCTCACCTCTGTTGGACTATGCGAGTGAAAGCCTTATGTGTATTTGACAGGGTAATAGTGTACTAGTGATACGTGATTGACTATGAATTAAAGACTAAAAGAGATATTTCCATTGATGTGTTCTGAGCCGAACAGCTTCTGCATGTAAGATGCTGATACACTAACAGTTCACGTGTTCTTGTGATAAGTGCATCTTGAAATGCTAGAAAATGTTATGCAGACAATCGACAGTAGTGTCATTAAACCGACTAAGCTATGACGAGTGTTAGTTATGCAGTGAAATGGTATTTCAATAAAAGACATTACAAAATGAAAAAGTCGTCTTAGTCACCTGACCTTTTTCATAAAATCTTGTGATGTTTCAAGCATTTTCTTTTGTATAAAATTGAAAAAGCTGCCAAAAGCCTCTTTGAAGCTAAAAACCAAACAGCTTGGGAAGGGAGCTTCATTGGAAGAGTGCCCAAAATGCTAGTACACTAAATTGTTCCCTTAGAATGTTTCCAAACATTCTTACTGTCATGTGAAACACGCTTTTCCACGTCAATATTTTCAGTTGAAATCCAGAGTCTTAATGTTGTATGGATGACTCTAGTACAGTGGTTCTCAAACTGGGGGGCACGAGATGCTGCCCCAGTTTTATGACATTTTATGAAATACATCAATTTATGTAATTAAACATCAGCAAAATAAGGCTACAAACCAACAGCAATACACTGTATAATTAAATGTTTTGTTTCATTAAAATTCTAAGTTTGAGATTGTTTAATTTCATGAAGGGATGCATCCTACCCAAGGGGGGGGGGAGGCGCGCACACCGGAAAGTTTGAGAACCACTGCTCTAGTAGATAAGGTCGTCTTCTGTACAGTCCTAAATTCAGATTGTGTGAATATTTAAGAATCATGTGAACTCTCACTTTAAGAAAATCTGCATTTTTTTTACCAGTGTTTTGGCACTGCAATGTTCCTTCTAAAGGCATGCGTGATCTTGAAAGGATTCCTTAAGACGTCCTACACTGACTATGTGCAGTAAACTAGAACCAATTTTTGCGACTTCATGGCTATGGTTTAATCTCATCCTCAACTCAACAGCATTCAAACAAACATGACTGTATTTTACAAGCACACATACTTGAGACCATAGCAACAGTCTCAGATGCTCAAAAACAAACCGAAGCTGGTGCAGGGTAGAATTGGGGAAGATATACTGCAAGTAATATTCCTTTCTCTCTTTCACCCAGCAGTTTATTTGCAAATGCGTAAATCTTTGGGCAAAGTATAAGTATGCATCGGATGCCTGTGCGATTAACGGCGCATGTACCACTGCTGTCTTTCGGAGAGAGTGAGAGAACGGGGATTCAAATGGCACTTGATATGTGAAGCGATATGTGTGGCGTGCCGTATGTTAATGAATTTAATTGGACTATTCCATATTCATTTGGTAATGTCTAAAACATGTTGGCAAAAAAGAAACTTGTAATTTAGCATGGCTTGTATTTAAATAGATGATATTTATATGTATATTTTCAATGTTGATTGAGTTTTTTGTGGCTTTATTGTTCATCGGTGTCTGGAAATGATATGACGCCATTTTTTTTTGTCCCTGCTTTCCTGCTGTTATATCCCATATGGTGAACGAAAGAAGCAGCAGAATATTCATTTTCTCAGGGAGCATAAACTCATTAAAGTCGTGGGATACCAGATCAGTGTGAAATAAATGTTGCTTTTCATCACTTCTATCTGTGAGTAAAATGGAAATTTTTCTTTAGCAGAAATCAGAGTTGTTTTTCTAACCATTACTCGTTCTAATTGGTGTGTGAATGCTGTACACTGTCTAATGTCCCCCAAATCCCGAACTGGTGCGGGTTATTGACAATGCTATTATGACACTGTAGCAATACATTCTGCTTGCTTTACAGAAGTTCACACATACAGTCGTCACAAATCTCACAGAAAGTGCCATAAACCACAGCTGATTGTACTTTAGTGGAGATGAACCAAATCATCTCAATTTTATCGAAATTTTGGCATGACTTTGCATTTTGCTGAAGAAAATAACAACTGGCATAAGAAAAACAACAAACCATCTTTCTAAAATCAAACATGGGGTTCAGATTAATGTAGTTGAGATCAAAAAGAACTGAAAATATGACTGAATTAAAAGACCACCAGCCCTTCACTCCTATGTGGTTCTGCATTGAGAGTATTGATCGTGAAGCTCCGCTCCCCAGAGGGAAACTCTAAGATGGTTTAGTGGAGTCTGCGATGACTCCATACATGTAACTGCTGAATCGTAATGGCTTTCAATCTCCCCTCCTACTCAGCAGCCATTAAATCAATGCAGAAGAGGAGGGTCGGCGGGGAAACGCCCTGATTGCGATGTCACGGCAGGCTTCGCAACCTTGGGAACGATGATAGATATTTTGTCCCCGTGATACCGAAGCTGATTGTTAACACAGAGCTAGACCTAGGCCCGGTTTAGCGTAATTGAGTAGAATGTATCAACATGCTCTTGTTGTAGAGTCTGACGTCTGAATGGAATGCAATCCTACAAAACAACAATTGCTAAAACCCTGCTGTGAAGATTTTGGTGAAAAACAAATAATGCTGAGAGGCAAGCTGTGCATGTGTGTGTGCAAGTGTGTGTATCTGTCTGAAAGAGGCTGCCATGCAGTGTTTCGTTTTAACGCTGTTCATTAACTTGGTAATTATTGTTCTTCATATTTTTTTTCAGTTTTTCTCAGGAAAAGCCAAGAGCAAAGAAACCATTCTGTGTGTGTTGTTGTGTTGCGTTCGCCTGTGTGTGCGAGTGAGATTTGATTTTGTTTTTATGCATTTTTCATTTTCTTCTTTTTTCCCCTCCTAGTCGCTTTTTCTGTTTTATGCTTTTTTTGTTTTGTTTTTGAGATTTTTTTTGACTGTATGAAAAAAGCACAGAGAACATTGAAAAAAATCAGTGCAGACAATGGATACGAAACAGGCAAAGTTTGTCTGGGCTGATGCCACCAAGTTCTTTTGAATCCTGATCCCAGCAGATGCTCTGAGAGTCAAAAGTCCTGCCAGCTGTCTCCCGTAACGTCTCCTCCGTTGGCCTCTCATAGCCTTGGTGCACCGGAGGACTACGTTCTTACTTGGGTGCCAGTATCAACACAAAGCCAAAGAACTTTTCCAGTGTCAAGAGCGTTACACAAGGTCCGTGTTGATGCCAGGTTGAGTCGGATTTGCTTTCCCCAGATCAAATCGAAATGAAAAACAGAAGACGCCAGTTCTTTCATACCAAGCCAACAACCCTGATCCTTTTTTGGGTTTCTTTTCCCGTCTTATGTTTTTCAAACTTTTTCACTGTCAGTGGCAGATAGCAGCCACTGAGTCGAACCTTGTGCATACTGAGAAGGGCTTACAATTCCCTCCCGTCGCCCATATGTGCACATTTATGCTTGTGTTCGCAAAGCACGTTTTTTTTATTTTAGAAGTTTAAGACATTTTAGCTCATAAAGAAAACCAACCATCTTTTCATAACACTGTCTTTATAAAACAAAGGCAAGAAAGTGTCGCTGCGCATCGTTTCAGTCGCCTGTGAGGTGACAGGTGTGAAGAGCAGAGAAGAGTTCACTCCTGAACGAAGAGGATGAGAAATCGGCACACATCCTTATTTCGCACAGCCTGCTTTTGGGGGGGGCGTTAGTTCCATTGGTCACTCCTCAGAACGTATTGGCCATGTTGTTTTCCGAATTTGGTTGCTTGCTGTATACGACATAGTTGCAGGGTGGTTATTGTGATGTGTCCTTGGTTAAGAAAGTAAAAGGAAGTCATTACAGAATGTACAATGAGTGTAATTCTTCAGAAGAACTGTTCATCTTTTGTGATGAAACGTATAAATTTTGTACATGATGTGGCATTTCCTGTCCCATGCTTGTGGTGATGTACTGTACAAAAGAGAATGAGGGAACAAAAAACTGTGGTGTTTGGCAGTGTCTGACCTCCAAGCTAGGGCTTGGTAAGGCATGGCTAATTGCTGATGAAAAGTCTGTCTTGAGAGGGTGTAGAATCCAACAACATTTGCCCACGCTGCCCCGTGTGTTCCACATGGAAATATTTACGGCCAGACCCCTTGTGCGCACCCAATGTCTGTTGTAAAAAAGTGGTGCACTCCTGTTCTTACTATTTTTCATCTTCTCTTTCTCTCACTCTCTCTCTGTCTCTCCTTTCTCTCTCGGCCTTAGATATGTCGCTTCATGTGCAGAGCCAAGTGGTCAGACCTGGAAAAACATCTGTGGGGAGAGAAAGCAACAGTTAAAGAGTGCTGTTTTTGCTTAACTCAAGAATAAAGCATAGGAAACAGTTATCAGTAGGGATATTCAACCATTTTGAGAGTCTGAATTTCTCGGGAAGCGTGGCAGCCAGCACAGGCTTTGCAGATGGAACAGAGAAAACAACATTTGGCATTTGGGAAAAAAAATCATTTTTAAGCATAGCCAGCTTTTTGCTGTAAAACTTGCGACAGATCGTTTCGGATCCGTGTCTTGCCAATGCAGTCTGTGCCTGGCCTTTGCTTGCGAAAGAAATCATTTTTGGAAGTGCAACCACGAATCACAGGGAGCCGTTTGAATTAGGAAATGATTTCAGAGCTGGAGGTGAAATGGTATTGTTTAAACTGTGCGGCTACATTAGTTATGTAGCACTTGAGTCATAGCGGCTGGTTTCTCGTAGTGGGCCGTGGGCTTTTTTGTGTCATGATCAATTAAGCTCACACGTAACTGCTGCTGGTAGGAGTAATACATAACAGCATTTAGAAAATATGGAGTTGTGATGCCATGTCTGCTTAACATTTATAGGCCTATGAGGATTACTATATTACACTCATAGTTTGAAAGTGAATCTTAACGGCAATATAAAAAACGGGAGAGAGATTGCAGGGTAGGAGTACAGAATTATAATTTCAATTTGCCTCTGGCTGTATCCATTATTAATTAGTCAAGAGCCACAGTGTTAACTCTTTGGTTGCTTTTGGAGGAAAAGCAGCCAAGATGGAAATTGGGGTGGGAGGAGGGTGTTTACACAGGTAGACAGAACACATAAAAAATAATATATATATATTTAAACATAAGCTGGATCATTTCAGTTTTTTTGTTCAAAACATTAAACAAATTACTATCATTCGGTTGATATGGCTCTTCAAAGAGAATCCCTCGATCTTATAGCCAGAACAGTAATACTTGTATGCGTGTGCAATGAGGCCTTGAGGCCTATTAACACAGAGCACTAAAAACCTCATGAAACCCTGTCTGGATCATATTTTACACCAAATTACTTTTAAGATTTTTTTGGGGACATTGAAAAGAATTAAGCAAAATTTCCCCACGATTTAATTCTGCATTTATGTGCACTGTGGATAGTGAACAGGTTTTTTCAGTCATAGCTGTTAGAATATTGTATGCTTTTGCATGGCTGGACTGCTGTATTGTCCAATGGCAATAGAAAAATGTATTCATTAAAGCAAAGATCACAGAGGACATTTTTGCTTTCATTTAGGTATGCAAGCCTGGTAAAAGTATGTTGTGTTCGGTTTGATATTCGTTTTTGGTGGTGTGAATAGACTCAGGTGTGTGTGTGTGTTTGTGGGCAGAGAGACTGGACAGATGGTCTTGTGACTCACTGTAAGTGGCCGCTACACCAGCTGGCACACCCTTAGATCTTCTAACCCACCCACCCCTCCATACCTCTCACTCAACCCCTCTCAACACCCAACAGGGGGCTGGGCTTGATTAGGCAGGATTAATGATGGCCAATACACTGGTGCATGTGACCGAGAGACTTTATGACTGTAACTGTATTTACTGTTAAGACTGTCCATCACTGCTGCTCCTTATAAGCCATTGTGATGTTAATGCTAATACACATGCAATTGGTGATTACATCAAAGAGCAAGAATCAATACGGCTCATGGATGCTGGAGACCGAAAAGTGGGCCAAAAAGCTTTTCAAAGTCAAAATATACTCATTGTGGTTTTCATTGATCACAAAAAGATATTTATCGAAGAAAGTTGGAGTTTCTGTTTTTTTTTACAAAATGAAATTGAAAAAGATTTGTACTGCTGAACTTCATAAAAGTCCACATGATTTGTGTTCTCCATTTTGGGTCTTCTAAAGCTGTATAATAACGTTGTGTGAAGAATACACCATTGGTTCTGCATCAGGTTCTGTTGTGTTTGGATGGGCTGTTATAAAGCCTCTATTTTTGTGTTCCATGTAGGAATATCAGGAAGTTTAGGACAACATTCTATTCTATTCTTTTCTATTCTCCTCTCCTACACTACCGTGTACTTGTTAACATTTGACTGAAATGTTAACAATAATCATAAAAATTGTTTAATCTAAAGGTATATGGTTAAATGCTTACAATTACTTTCGTAGACAAAAATATACCTGTACCAAACAGATTAATTTCTGTTATTAGAAAAGTAACATTTTGTATAAAAAATATTTTAAAAATCGATTACTGAAATTTTTATTTTATTATTTATTAAGAAATTATATATTTATTCTTATTATTTACATTTTTATTTTATTATTCTGTAATGTGGAAAAATATAAATAAAGAATGAATTTTAAAACTTTTGACCAGTAGTGTATATCCAAAAGCTTATTCAATCTAGTCTCATTCCACCATGTTTGGACATTACTTTTGGCTATTACCCCAGCACGGAGCAAATACACTACATAAGGACATGTTTCCAGCCACTTGTAATAGTACATCTAATGTGTAATTCTACACTTTGTGTTAACATACACCTATAATGTTATACAAAACTGAGAATGGATTTGCCTAAACCCAAGAGGTTCTATAAGGTTTACTATTAAACCCAAACTAAAAGCCAAGAGTTTAGAATTTATAAAGGCTTCACAGAGAATGATGGAGTCTTTGTGCGATATTCGCAGCAGCGTCGAATTGCTTAGGCTCGAATCCAAATTCAGAACATGCCCTTGTTTAAAACTGGCATCAGGGAGACCGAACTGCCAATGTATGTTTCTGTATCCAAGTCGGCTCCCCCTCTTTTTGTCACTCAATAGCCGGCAAACACTGAGTAATGAGTGTAGGGAGACAGATTTCCCCGCGCCTTCCCCCAGAGAGTTCACACGCTTGAGGGTAAACGGCCTTGTTCAGGTGTCTGCAGCAGTCTGCAGAACACAGGCTGTCCCGACAGCGACTTGTCCGCTGGGAGATTCATTGTGATGCAGCAGCAGAGAAATGTTCAATGGACAACTTTCAAAAGGCTGCGGCGAGGTCGGTTTGATGCCGACGGCGAGACGGGGAGCTGTGTCTAATTGTGCTTCCACCTGGAGCAGGCTCAGTGGGCACGCGGCCTCCGCTGTGTAATTGCTGCCTGCGTGCCAGGTTCGAGTGACAGCTTCGTAATACTGTCACCTGACAGACTATCACTCTTTCTCCCCATGCTAATGCAAATCTTTCTTTCTTTCTGCTGCCTCTGCCTGTTCACCTCTCTTGTAGGCGTGCATGCATGAATGTGGCGCTAGCCACATCACAGAAGTACATAGGCGAAGGTATCAAAAGATATCAATGTGCCACAGCGCCTTAAAAATTGCTATTGCTGCTTCTGCCCCAGATTCACAAAACCCTCTTCTTCAGTAGCATAAGGGGTTGTAGGCAGTATTAGCTCAAAATGCATGCATTGACCTTTGCTATACTTTTAAAAAAACACTATGATTTGCAATTTACTAATTCCTATAATTTTATTTAGGATGAATATTATGCAAATTGTGATTGCTGTAATTCTGCCGAAATTCTTATAAAACTCTACTTGACGTATGCAGTCAAAGACATTCATCAAACATGCTGTGCCTGTCCTCAAAACTGTACGTGCATCCATTTTGTCCCGTGTCTCTCCCCAGCTTTTATATTACTTTTATAACCCTTACCTTGGAATGCAAACCCTTGCCTTAACTCCTCCTTTTCCTGCACTCAATGTGGGCATGTACGTCTTACCAATGGGAGGATGGAGGAAAGAATGTGAGAATGATATATTCGCAGTAATTCAGTAATGGGTATCACAGGACTAGACTGTGAATGAGTTATTCAGCATGGAACTGGGCCTGTGCTAACAACCAATGATCCCAGTGCTCTATGGGTATGTGCGTGCCATCAAACAGAATTTGAGAAAGAAAACAAGTCAGACAGCACAATTGCAAGGGAGATGCAAGTTTAGCAGCGTTTTTGAATGACAGAATTGAGTCTTGTGGTCTGAGTTTAAGGAATTGGCACTTCAGGGCTGTGAACAAGGATGTTTAGCAATTACAAGGGGTTAAAATCTGCACAAATACAGAGTGGGCTTAGCTTTGAGTTGCTTACCTGTCGCAGTGGTTGCACTTGAATGGTTTGGC
>JAPMOP010555411.1:0-12978 GCA_029874735.1 Cobitis vettonica | reverse complement strand
AAGGGTATGTGAGGGAATTTAACTATTGCCAAAAACAAGTCCGTGTTATGATTTTAAGCAGTTTTATTTTGTAATTGTGTCAAGATTAAGGATAAAATTATTTTAACATGGACTTTTAACGGAATCTTTTTGTTTTTCCACTCCACTCTGGAAAGAAAAGTTGTTAGTGGCAGCCATGTAACCTTTTCCAACTTTGAGCTCATGCCATAACCTCTGATTATGTGTTATATTTTGCTTTTATTCCTCAATTGTAGATTATTTAAAAATAAATAATCTTACAACGAAAACTGTGTTGTGTCTTATTAAAATGGAAAGCTAAAATCTCCAGAATGGAAATATCACGATTCATCTTACAAATATCATAATGGTGCTGGTGATGAGTGTGGTTTTGTTAAAACTTGATGCGTTCCACTTACAATAATGGGTTGAAGAACTTCCTGTGTTCTCGGAACCGTGTGAAACAAGAACGGAGTCTTGCTTTGAGAACAGACCTCAGGAAGAACTCCGAGGGGGGAGCAAAAGAAAAGACCCGGCCTGTTTGTCTTGGAAGGAAAGGCTGTATGATGTATTAGCCAAGCTGTGGTCTTAGGCAAGGTTTCATTCCTTTTGCACCAGGGACTTTACTGTGACTCTAAGAAAGTATTCAAATTATTCATTCCCTTGAGATCATTTCTATCTTTGCATTTCTCTTTATAGAAAGAATCCGCTTCGTGTTAGCCTTCGAAACTTATTTGTTTATCATTTGATGTGTGATAAGCATTTTCACACAAGAATTTAACCATGCAGCACACGACGTGTTAAGACTTGAGTGTTGGCTGAATCTACAGTACCTGCTTTACTGCGTTAAAAGCTTCAATGGTATATGCTTTTGCTTAATCTGCTTGTGTGAATTTCAACGGCCGTGAAATGCAAGATGTGACTTCTTTGAGTTTGACATTTATTACCAAAAGACTTTTAATGTGTAGAAAGGATAACACTCCAGTGCACTGTGTTCTTTAGACAGACCTGCACAATGGGACTTGAAGGGAAGGTAATACTGTAAGTTCAGATATTATCTTTAAAAGAGAAACCACATTGAATACAAATGCAAATAATAAGGGATGAAAAGCACCTGTTATTCACTTTAGATGGTCTGAACTTAGCAGCATATAAATGATGCATAACGTATGTGTGTATATATATATACTGTATATATTTATATATGTAGCCCGACTTCATCTATAAACACAGGGAATATCCAGTTAGCAGAGCATGTTTTCCATCTGTCTATGAGAACTGTAAATCCCTCGGATTGTAAGCATACAGTTTTAAACTTTCTCCTCCATAAATTAACATTTCTTTTTAAGCTTTTCACATATAGTCTTGTTAATGCTTATAAAACACCTCCAAAGATATAGCAGCAGTTCTTTTGGGATTCTACACCCCCATTTTATACACACATTAACACATAAGCTTGTTTGTGCAGCCAGTCATAGAAATAGGAAGGTGATGTTTAAGGCAATGTCTGGCCGATTTGTTCTGTGTGCAGACAGACACCACTAAAGCAAGTTATAGTGCATGATTTGTCGCTAACTGCTCGATGTTGTGTGGAAAAATAAGCTGTAGAGAACTTGCTTGATCTGGACATAAAGAAAAAAAGTTGGTTGGGACGCCCCAACGAATATGGTAAAACCCAAGGCATTGCAGAAGTGCTGATTATTTGAAATATGAATAAGTATCACGATATCTAACTGACATTCCTAACGTCCAGTACACCCTCAATAGTGCAGTTTCAAGCATACACAACATAGTTTCCTACACAGAATTTATATGTCCGTAAATCAAATCAGACCTACATTTAAAGCGGCTACTCTCCGGATTGGCTGTCCGCCAAAACTCAAGTCCATTGACCGTCGCAAACGTTACAATCTCATCCGCTGTCATAGTTAAAGAAAACAAGAAACATAATGTTCAGGATGAATACGAGATCCTCGGCCTCTTCCTCTCCAGGAATGAAATCCTTAAACTTTCAGAAGCTCTCCTCTCAGACAGTCTCTGCAGAACAAAAAAAGATGTGTAAGTCCAGCCCAAACACGGCGAAACAAGAATCACACCGTGAACGTTACTCTACAAGAGACTGGGGTCTAGCACTTACATACAATTTTCATCATTTATTCACGTTAGTACACACTTTAAGTAGATCTATAATTCATTAGATCTGCCTCCACTAAAGCCAGAAATATGTTTTTAAATAAAGGATATAATCATAAAATACTATATCACTCTCATCTTTCATGGACCAAAATGTACAGAAATTCATGATTATAAGATAGAAAAAATTATCATCACACTTCATTAACCTTTATGCATTTGGCAAACGCTTTTATCCAAAACTTACAGTGCATTACAAGGTATGAATTTAATCAGTATGTGTGTTCACTGGAATCGAACCCACGACCATTTGTGCTGTTAATGCAATGCTCTACCAATGAGTAATTCGTTACAAGTTGCTTTGCATAAAAGCATCTGCAAAATGCCTAAATGTAATGTACTATTTGATATTACCTCGATTGACTGTCTTGAGCTTGATGCCCCCTTAAACTCTGGTTGGCCATTGGTTGTTGATGCTCCTCACGCTTGATCTCCCAGTAATCTTGTTCTCCTGCTGTTGATTTGTCTAATGCCTCCATAGTTTCCTTTGACTTTTTATTTATTGGCAGCATCGGAGCTTCAGAGTCCAGACTCTGAAAAATACTTTTTCGCTCTGAATAAAGCTCACGTTTGACTCGCTCACTTTCGAGCTCCAGAAAGTTTGCCTTGTTGTCCGGTTGACTCGGTCCGGTGTTATCAGATATACGCTCTTCAGCAGCTGGTTCCTTAGCTGGTACACGCTGATAGCTTTCCTGCCATTCTGAAGATTGATTGTTATGGCTAGGACCACCATTGTTGACCCAGCTCTCCGACAGTTTGCTCATCAGCTGCATGCTGTTGGTCTTGTACAACCTTTCTTCTTTGTTCAATGCTATAACATTTATCTTCATTGGGCTCATGTTTGACTCTTCGGGATATGAGCTGCTGTGTTCCCATTGGTCCACGTCTTGTACGTATTGTCGTAATAGCGACAATCCTTGTTTGGAAGCGGTCTCATTAGTGTTCTCGTTCGTAAAGGTATGTAGTGCGTTAACTAGGTTGCTGTGCTCGTTTTTGTCAGTCTTATAAAACGTGCTCTGCTGTTCGAACATCATTCCTTCACCTTTTTGCGTTACGTTTCTGTTAGAGTGCAATCGTTCTGCATCAAAATTGGATAGCTTGGAGTCTTTGTCTAAGGCAGGTAAGTGCTTGGGATCCTTGAAAGGGGTGGCAGTAAAATCTGGGGACTGAACCTGAGGGGTTCCCAGAAGGGTTTTTGGAGAAGTTTGCTCTTGGGGAGCAGAAAGGGATGGAGAGGAGTGTTGATTCGGTTCCTCTTGAATGCACAAACTTGTTGTAGGGTTAGAATGGAGGGAGTTTTTACTAAATGATCCTCCTAAAGCAGACTGCGCGTCTGTCAAAGTACGTACAACGTACGCTTGATTGTGGACCTCCTTTCCAGGCAGACCTTGAGGTGCATGAACCTGCTTTTGTTCTGGGAATGAGTTATGGATAAAGCTTTGCTTCAGAGTCCCCGGAAGCTCGTTTTGCTTCAGAGTCCCCGGGAGCTCAGGCAATAACTTGCCTTTTCTAAGGGATGGATCGTTGAGACTTCCAGGCTGGGGAATCAGGCTATGGGTAAGGGGTGATATAAACTCTTCAGTTTGTATGTTGCTGCTACAAATAACACTTGTGTCAGTGTTGCTTTTTTTGCTGGTGTTGTCTAACATGTTTCCATCCCTTTTAGTGCAAATAGTACTGTGGCTGGTGCTTTTATAAGTGCTTCCATTGTTATGTTTGCTGGTGGTGGCAAAGCTGCTGTGGCTGATTTCTTTAGTGTTACTGGATGCTTTTTGTTGCCCATAAATGGAAGCTGAACTGATATTAGATTTGCTGGTGCAGTTTGAGCTTCTGTCATTTATGTGACAGTTGATTTTTCTGACAATGTTAGTCAGATTCATAATGCTGCCCTCATTATAACCGCTGCTTTGGCTCTTAGTGACCCCCGGCAAGCAGCTAACGTTAGTCTTGCTAGATGTACTGCAGCCAGTCTCACTTTTTCCAGTGTGTCCATGATCGGTAATGCTACCTACTTTGTTTAAAAAGTTCTCAGCTAATTCATTTCCAGTTTCCTTAGGGATGACAGCATGATGGATATTTACATGTGGCACCTGGACCACTGGCTGCTGCTTAAGGGATTTGGCCTGGGTCACGCTAGGCTGACTGACTATGACCCCTCCTTTCCAACCCATAACGCTTCCCTTTGGTATCTGTTGTATATAGCTTGAACTCAAAGATGCAGGGTGGACAGAAACACAGTGTTGGGAACTATGATGATGCGACTGGTTTTGTGACGTTTTCGGTGCAGCTTGGAATACAGTGTTGAACATCTTTCTACGTGTGTCTTCGATTTCTTCAGGAGACCAGCTGATCCCTTGCTTCAGCCTTTGGGCTGTGAACCAAAGCTTGATCTGTTCTTCTGGAAAGCCAGATACGACTGTCAAGTAGCAGAGCTCTGCTTTGGTAGGGTAAGGAAACTTACCAAAGGATGCTTTAAGGAAACAACTCAAGTCCATAGCGGGATCATATGTGGGGATACTACTTAGAGGGATCATGACTTTTGGGAGATCACCGTTTGAATCAGGGGATGAAGGATTAGAGTTCCACAGAGGGCCACAGTTATGCATCCCTGGTGTACTGAACATGTTTGGGATTTTATGCATTGGGAGAGCACCAGCGCCACTGATGATTTGTTGTGGTGATATCGATAGGGGTAGGGTCCTTACTGACGTGCCGTTGGTTACAGTTGCAGGCTTGTTGTTTTTAGGTTCAGATCTTTGTACCTTAACGGTGTGGGAGACAACAATTTTTTTGTGTCCCCCTTTGGTCATTTTCATTATGGGTGTCTTGGTAATGGATATGCCGGATTCATTGAAATCCTCTTCTGTAAACAAGGATTGCTCGACTGTAATCGCCCCATCTCTTTTGGCGACTTGAAGTGATATCTTCCTGTGCGCCGTATGGAGTTCAGGATGTGATTTTGCGTTATGTAAAGCAAGACCTTCAAACTTCACTGCTGTGACCTTACAAGACACGCAGTAGAAGTTTGGTTGAGCATGAAAGTCCACGTGACAGTTGTCCATATGATTGAGAAACAGATTCAAGTCTCCGGAATCGAAGCAGCACAGAGGGCAGCTGTATGTTCCCCTTTCCCAGCACGAAGCCTTTGCCTTGGTTTTCGAGACATTGTGGAATCTTTGCGTAACCTCGTCTTTTGAGATACTGAGAATGCTATCTTCAGGTATTGTGGGAAGGAGCTCAGGTAAGCACCCCAATATGATGTCCTCTCGCATGTGCTTGCTTTTTGATGGAATCATACAAGGAACCGTAGATTTCCTTTTGCTGGCCATATTGTAGGATTGTGCAGAATGATGAGTCGGAAACAAATACTGGAATTTCATGGAGCTGAGGTGTCATCAGCCAGCCGTGATGAACCAGCTATTAATGAAATTTTCAGCTAGCAGGACTTCCCATTGCAAAAGGGAGTGCAGTTACAACCCCCTCTGAACCTATGGACAGAAAACAAGACGTTTGGATATGCAACACTGTGATGCAAAATAGAAAAATCAAATGCCATCCAAGCGACAAAGATTTTATTTTACCTATTAATATGCTCTAAACAGCTACTGTTAAATGTTTCTTACAATTATATCAAAAATTATATCAGTTTCCCTTGCCCAGTATTGCCAAATACAATTCACCGTGGTTGAAATAAAATCTTTTTCCGCAGCTAAATCACAACACAAAGATGCATATATATAAAGTTTTAATGAGCTGTCTAAAAGAAACATAGTAAGATGCTATTTACACTTATAAATATAGTCGAGTTTAAAAAAAATAGGACTGTCTGTATTCGAATGTGATACATTTTACCCACATCTCTGTTATTTGAGCATGTTTTACACAGACACACACCCCTTCTCTTTGCTACACTCCTCCTAACACACTATACACTTCAGGCAGCAAGAGGCTATTTCAGGATAAAGTTCATATATGGTTCACATTTTTCTGTCTGTTCTGCTTTAACAATTATGTAACTATCTTGTAACGATTGTTAAGTTTGCCATTTCTTGTCTATTTTATGTATCTGGAACATAAAACAAGTCATCACTGTGTCTATTCAAACATCCCTCCTGAAACAGCTTTAAAGTATGTTGTTGAAAGCCTTTTCTTCTGATGGCAGATCACATAATTTATCTTAGTTCATCTCATTTAAACGGTTTCAATAGTTCATCTAAACACTAGCCAGTAAATAAATCAAATACTATAATACTTGATTTTTTTCTATGCATTACGCATCTCTAGAAGGTAATGATTAAATCTCTCAGACTTCTGTTTCGGGTTTAGCTCGAAATTTTCTCGACCTTCTTTTTCATCAGACTACAAATACATTTTGGATGAAAACAATGTGGTGTCCATGTGTATATATTTTTTCAATGTGGCCAGCTGCCTTTTAAATAAAGGATGAAACCGTTCAGGAATTAAAAAACACTGAGTGACTGCCCAAAATACACACTGCTCCCAGACACGACCATGATGTCCTCTTTTGAAACTGACTCCTTTATTTCTCATGACGGCTGCCTTCCTGCCAGAAAAAATAAATAAATAAATAAATAATAAAAATGAAAAATAAAACTAGGTCACTAGCATCTTATGCTGTAATCCTGGTTCCCTGCATCCAGACGTGGGCATTTACTGTATGTTCAGCCTGCTTATAAGTCCATGATACTCAGATTTCATCAGACTATGGACGTTATCCCCCGCTATAAATAAGGGTTATCGAAAGCAAAATGTTTGGATGAAAACAATACAGAAAAAATATTCATAACATTGCTTATTAATGTACTTAAGACAAAATTAAAAAAATGTCTCAGCAAATTAAAATGCCTAAATAGCGCACAGCATATTATATATAAGTTATATATGTGTGTTTAAAGTTATATACCGTATTTTTGTCTTCTTTTAAAAGAAGACAAGAAAATCTGCTCAGCAGATTTGTAAACAACCTGCTAACAAGCAGGTTAACCAGCACAGATACATTAATATCTATAAGACTTAACCACTCAAGCATTAAAGCCCCACACAAGGAGGAGTTCATAAAATGTTATATAAAAAAACAGGTCACTCGTCAAAGAATGGGATGCTTTATCTGGCAACCGAGACGTGCGATTAGACGCAGAACAAGAGGTTTCCAGACAGTGAGCTATTGAAAATGGAACTCCGAAAGAGAGGCGAGAGGCCTCGTGTTTCAGCACCGGGGTAAAGCAGTCTCACACAAAAAAAGTCTATCCTGCTACTGTGTGTCTCAATACTTTTGTAGCTTCAGTGGTGAAACTGGAGGCCTTTTCATCTCAGCAACCTGTGGAGTAAAGGCATGCAACGGATTTGGCTTGAAATTAGCAAAACAACGGTGACCTACATAGATCTCCTTCAGTCACATTTCTCTGACCTCTTTCAGCAGCTAAAAATGATATTATCACGTTATATACATGCGACATTTAATAAGTCTGCCGCTGTGACGGGCTGCCTAAACATTTTAGATAGCGATGCTAATTGCGTGACATTAAATGCGACGTGAGACCAGAGAGCTCACAATACAGGCCTGACATGATAAAAGATCCTCTGTTCTCATTATTGATTAAAGGCAAAAGTTTTCCCGACTGGATGTCCTTTATTACAAGGGTACCAAGCTGAATAGGCTGGTAAAACATCTTTCAGAAGGTTCCTGAAATAGAAATATATTCCTGTGTAGCTAAATTATATCAAAAAGGGGGTTACAAGTAATTTTTATGATAAAAGGCCTAAAATAAACAGATAGTAAAATACAATTTCTTGTATAAATATACTTAGTATCAAAATGTGATTGTTTGTTTTTTTCATGCCGTATCACATTCAACTCTCTGCCATTTGTTCACACACACTTACTCCCCTAAATCTTCTTTTTTGTAAACTCGCTACACTTCAGGCTGTAAGGTTTACGATAAAGTTATCTATGCACTGTAAAAAAAAAAATGCAGCATGAAGTTAAAACAACATGATTTTGCAAGTTAATTCAACCTACTATTTTAAGTTTTGTGATAAGTTGACATAACTTAAAAAAACTATTTGAAATTGTTTACCTTAATTTGTTAAGTTAATGTAGCTTAAAAAAATTGTTGATTTGAATCATTTTTTACTTTAACAGCTACGTAAAAATTTCACGTAACAATTGAAAATCTGGGTGTCCACCATATGTAGTCTACTTTAAGCCTGGAACATTATATATAAGAGTAAAGTCATTACCGTGTCTATTTCAATATTTTCAAATTCACTGAAATTAAAATTAATTTGTCTAACAATATGTACTGATTAACTCTAAAACTTCAGTTCTTGGTTTAGCTTTGCTTTTTCTTGACCTTCTATTTCATCAGACTATAAATACATTTCGAATCAAATTAAACAATGTGGTGTACACGTGTATATATATTTTTCAACATGGCCAGCTGCCTTTTAAATAAAGGATAAAACCATTTAGGAATTTAAAAAAAAGCTAAATGACTGCCCAAAATACACAGTGCTCCCAGACACACCATGACGTCCTCTTCTGCAGCTGACTCTTTCATTTCTCAGACTGGATGTCCTTTATTACGTGGGACCGAGCTGAAAAAGCCAGTAAAGATATCAATAGATTCTTTGCATGAACATCTTTAATAAGGCTTTTTCATAGTGCCGCTCCATGCATGAATGTGACTTTTGTTTAAAGCCATGAAACCATAACGGAGGTCAGTACACACATGCTGTAATAATTATATTTCTAGTTCTCAGCTCTTAAGTGCAAGAAAAAGCAGATCATCATCATCATCAGAGGTTGCAAAGACAGTTTTTCATTATCATCAGATTCAACACAATAGTGCTCCCATTTACAAGGGAAATTTGACACTGAGCCGGAATCCATATGCAGAACCCTCAATGCTCGCACGCCATTGAAATGATTCTTGTATGGTTGTGCCAGTACATAAAATAGGCATGCAACTACATGCCGTTATTGTATGATGATCTGTTTGTGAGCTATATCTCTGTCAGTGTCAGTGCGTCTACATTAATTATGTAGTGTCTGAAGCATCACTGAGGCATCCTACAGTTCACCTTCATTATAGGATGTGACTCATTAGTGAAATGCCACAGACATGGGTGCTTTTCTAGGCTGTGTTTGTGTTTAAATCCAGTCAATGGACCTAATGTGAGTACTACAGAAAGCTTGGTGCCATCCAAAGTGCCCGCTTTGGCCCCCCTTACCTCGGTGACTGCTGCACGGACTCTTGGGAGACCAGTCTGTGCTGCCACTCATGTGTTAACATTGCCATAGCAACCCCTCTCCTTTCCCTTTCCTTGCCCACAACACACAGAGGGGACTAAATCCTTTATTCTTTACAAAAAAAAACACTCACTTGGGGGACATTTTTGGTACCCCTCCCGCCCAAAAGGGACAAAACTCCTAATATTTCATTTGACTGTGCTATTTGTTTATGCCAGTATACAAATTGGAAACAAATGAGGAGCCATCCTTTCTCCGCTCCGTAGCAGGTTTTTCCCTACCAGAGCACCCCAGAATTTTACAAAAGGCGGGTATTTGTTTTTTTAGAATTACTTCTGCCGTTCTTTAAGCACACAAATCTGCCACAGAAAACGACAGAAATTCGCAAATAAAATTTGTTCTTTATACTTGTGCAAATGAGGATAAATACTCATTGATGTGCTGAGTTTGATCACCGGTGCGACACACTCATTAGATACAAAAAGAAAAATGGCGGAGTTGTACTGAGTCAAGTGCCAGGGCTCGGCAAATGCCAGCTCCTACATAGAAAACCACATCTGAGCAGCTGAAAAACTTGTATTGGTGACACTCCTGCGTTGAGCCAAAAGTTTGTCTCAAAAAGTACAGAGGTTAATACAGGCTTTCTAGAGTTTTGGGGGGATATTCTCCTATTACGGTACTTAATTATATTTATAATGTGAATACATTACTTTAAATGTACAAATTTAATACGGTAATGCCAGACATCCCAGAAGAGCATTTTTATACATGCACAGTAAGCTGATCATTACAAAAAACTGAATCAATCATTTTTGAAGCATGGATTGAGGACATAATGTAATGCATGAATAGTCCATATTTGTAATTTTGCTTATGAATCCAGTTGGCATTAGGCAGACAGTACTCCTCTTTTAATTCGAGGAATGTTACATAAACCATCAGCTTTTAATGAAAATCATCATACAATGTATCCCACACAAGCCATCTCTATTTTTGCCATAATTTTAGGTTCTGTTTAATTTTACATTAGGTAAAAAGCAAACTGTACATGCATGTACAGACAGATCATATTTCCTTTAGTTTATAAGAACAAATACTTAGTAGTAAAGGTCAGTTTACTGTACTCATTGTTGAAAATCTGGATGAAAGGCAATCTTGCCTTATTACAACACTGCAGATCAGGAAAATAGCATTCTTCATTGCCACACAGGGAATAGACCTTCACCTAAAAGAAATGCATGCTACGTCCTACAGACTGATGAACCTTACCTTGCGTGTTAACTTAATATATGATTTACATAACAAAAGTGTAGGGCGCTTGCCACAAAGTGATTTTTATTTAAAAGAGTAGGTGACAGAGTTCAGAAAGAACACCGTGAGCGCCTATTATTACAAAGAATGATTTATAATGTGTAATATCACAGGCAGGGTTACGGTTCGGAGTTAAATCCGAGTTTGAGTACATTCTGTACCCATTAACAGTTGATAGCGCGTGCTTGTTCAGATCTGCGCCAGCACCTCATCGTAAAGATCACTTGTGAAAATCGATTATGCGCCAATAATTGCCGTTTCCTCGCCGGTTTTACAACTAACAGCCTGTGTAACGCAATCAATCTAAGACCCCGTTACAAAACCTATTTAAAGTAGCAAGGTGACGCGAGAGGCACCGATAGGGACATAGTATAATAACATCCCATAGGCACGTTGTAGCGTGCGAATAATCAAATTGGAAGCAGACGAGAACATTGAGTAACAAACTGTAAGAAACTGGTAAGTTAACCCTTTCGCTTCGTATTGAGGCACTAGTAACCTCCATCCGGCTAGACGTTTCTCGGGAGTTGCAGTGTTGCGCGGCGCTTTGGCTGTGCGCTGAATATTTTGACTATTACCAAAAATTTTAACTAAGCACTCCCATCTACTGTCGCCATTTTATACATAGAGTCGACTTCTCGCGGCCGATATGAGCGAAATAACAAGCCACGCGCGTCTGCTACGAAAACTACTTTTGAATCGCCCAAATATATCGCCTTCACTTCTTTCAAAAGTCAAACTTCCCTACCTTTTCGTCGGGTCGGTGACTGTGAATGGAAATCCGTTATTGCTACAGAAATGAATAACATTTAGGGTTTGCTTCGCTCCAGGTCTCGGGGGAACAGGAGGGGCCGAGACCTCTCCTCAGATGAACTCTTTGAACTAGCGTGAACCTGTCGGGTCACGGCGATCAGGAGCATCTAGCGCTTTGTGGCACGCTGATGGTTTGCCCGGCTGACATGGGCGCTGCTGGAGTGGAGAGAAGGGAAAGAAATGTACGCCAGGCGCTCTCAAATAAGGGCACGTGATTAAAACGCGTCACCCAAACCCAAAATCCTGATCCTACCCCTCTCTGTTCTAGGACGGACTGAGCAGACACACTGAAGGGAGTGACTCATGCGCAAATGTCTAATATAGCCGTGAATATGGAGCAGTGCTTTCGGTCAGTAGGTCGTATAGGGACGAGGGGAAAAACCCTACTGGAGCGACACGGAGCATGTGCTTACGATGCCACGGGCAATGTTTGTAACAACAATATAACGAGGACGAAATGCTTATTGTTTTTATGATTAAATTGTAATAGAATAGAGTATATCTTTCAACGACTGCAGCCGATGGAACCTATTACATATAAAATACAATGTTATTATTAGTCACGATGGCATTATTATAAGCCTTTGAATATTTTGCAGTGGACCATGTAAAATGTATGTATGGCCATTCGTATTAAACTGATTATATTTAATATAATGGAATACACACAAGCTGCCCGCCCTATTTAACACTGTCTCCAGTTTTGGAAACTCATATAGGGTCATGTAAGGAAACTCCAAAGGGTCATATAAGGTGAAATCTGGGAATTCTTCTATACTATCCAAACTGATGACAATTTTAACCGATAAAACACCGTGCTGTCTATTATCAACAGGTTGTGTGATAATCAGTCCTTTTACGTGGGCACATGAAATACGCATACTGTTTCATAAAGTCCTCGTTTCTTTATTTTCACAGGACGTGGTTGAGGACTTGCTATCCAGGGGCTCCCCCCTTACGCCACAGTGGCAATTACACCTACAGACGTACAGCTTTTCCTTTTTTTTGTGACAGTAGAAGCAAAGATAAATCTGATTGGATAAAGCCAGACAACACCCACTGTCCATTACGAGACGGTTGCCATGCGGTTTTGGCTTTTCCTTCATTAAGGCCTGGCCTGAAATGTTTTTATTTTCCCCATGTGAATGCTTGGTAGACATCGATTATGGATGTGTCAGCCTAACTTTAAAAATAATTAATATAATTAAAGATGGGTATACATTGCATTACCAAATGTGTAAAAAGTACATTTCACAGCAGGGACGTCGTTAGGCCTATTTTAGGGGGGCTGAAGCTACCCCAAAATGTTCCTAAGCACCCCTAAATGATTATAAGAACAACAATAAAAATTCGATTTATCAAAAACCGTATCCTCATTAATATTTAGACTC
>JAPMOP010532058.1:0-10217 GCA_029874735.1 Cobitis vettonica | reverse complement strand
CACACACACACACACACACACACACACACACACACACACACACACACACTCACACACACTCACACACACACACAATCATGTACTTATAGTACGAACTTTACTCCATCAAATGTATCTTATTTAAATGCATGTGACCTTGCACAGCAGTGCGCTCTGCACACTTTGTAACTTTGATTGTGTCCTGTACCTCTGTGCTATCCTTGTCATTACGCCAATTTCAAAGTGGCCACAGCATGTATAATTTCCAAGACCTTTAAAAGCCTCTTTTGGAAATCAGCATAACTCAGAAAAGCGATTATGAGTAATACCAGTCAAAATAGAGAAACACAACATCCTGAGAGTGAACTTCTAGAGTGCAAGAGGCAATTACCATACATGTGTCTATACAGATTGGCAGGTACCCATTGGATATTCCTAAATGAAGGCTTTGACCTTGGCTCAGCCCTCGCTTAGTTCATTAGCTCCTGGGCTCTTATCCGCAATAACTCCGGCCAAAACCCAATACACTCACTTTACACTGAGTGGAAGCTTACAAAATATTTCCATAGAAAACGACCGCCATTGAAATTGACCAAGGGCAGTTCTCCTTACCCCTTATTACATTTACAGAGACACAGATATAGAAAAACAGGGATAATGTCAGGTTAACCATCCTATATAGACTGACCCTTGTGTATGTGCAAGAGCTAGCCTGAGGGGTCAAGGGGGTGCGGGGGGAGCTAAATAAATGAATAAATCAGAAAGGGAGGAGAGACAGTGTGTGGTCGATAGCGTCAAAAGCGGATGACAGATCTAAAAGAATGAATATTGATCTCAGACGGGCCTGTGCAGGGGCGACCAGTGGGAGGTCAGGCTGTGTAATTAGAGTGGTGCAAAGGCAAAACCTCTTCTCTCCTTCTCGAAATGCAACTTTGCTTCTATAGGCATGTTTGTTTGTGCTTATCCGTCTTTTACGGACTTTTCTGGTGGGTAGTGATTTGAATATATTTGTGGGATGGGGAAAACAACTTAAGGATGAAATCGCCCAGAACGCCATGCTGATACAAGAGAAAGGATTTGTCTGGTGGTTTAGCATGTTGTTTTTTGCCTGATATAATCCAGGTGCTGGTTTATTCAGTCATTTTTACAGCTGCGTGTGAGAGGCATGATATAAACTCGTGAGCAGTTAAGGAAAAATGATGGCTGAGTCCTTGTGGTGTTACATCTGATGTTTTTATGGATGGGCTGCACTCTCTCTCTCTTCCTGTCTCGCTCTTTCTTTCTGTCGCTTTGACATCTCTGACTTTCTCAGTGGCTTTTAGATAAGTGTCGCTTGTGTGTGTATGTGTGTACTGGTTATCCTTGTACAAGTATTTTTTTCGGGTGGAGGGTGTAAGGTTGATTTAGTGCTTTGTGACTCTAGTAATGGATTCTTGACAAGCCCTCCAATCTTCAATCCATGCATCTCGTGACCATTACCAGCCACGTTGTGTCCAGGCTCCATATCCCAAACATAGCAACATGGCTGTTACCGCCCCAGGGACATCTCATGGTAAAACGAACTTGGGATGAACCCACTGCAAACATAAATAACATTCCTCACCTTCTCTCCTTTGTATTTGTCCCTTCCTTGCTGTAGTGTCATAAACACTCAGAGGTGCATGCATGTACCAACCCCACATACTCAATATAGCACAAGTGCAGATACAAAAACGTTAAACGTTCAACATTCAAATGCTGAGCCACCTTGTTTTCTGGCATTATACTCTCCCTACGCTTGTTATGCCAATGGTACGGAGACAAATACAGCTATTCGCACTCCTACCTTTGCGACCGCCATCATTTCGTGGCGGCAAATTACTAGCAGGCCCGTTAATGATAAACCGTCACTGTTTAGCCCTATTTATATCTTTCCCCACAGACCAGTCCTTTAACACACAATGCCATTATTGATAGGCCATTGCCATTAGCCGTGTTTACCTGTCAGCTACTGCCTTGTTAATGAGAGAGCTTTGGGAGGAATAATGAGGAGACTGCTAACAACTAATGGATGTTTACAGCCACATCGCTAATGCTAATGCTAAAAGTACAGCTAACACCTGCCGGCCATACCGTTTGATGGCGCCAGACTGCAGACAACAGTTTAATTGGTGGCACGATTGGGTTTGTGACTCTATTTTGGGGGGAGATAAAGAGCTATGGGAGAGCGAGTAAAGGGTTTCCAAAGTTTGGAGATGAGATAAATGTGTATGCCACAGCAGCAGAATAGTAGTTATGTTCATACATACAGTTTGGTTACTAATAAGAATGACTGTGTCACAATTGTAGATGTTTTCTTTATTTGATTGTATTGTGCTTAAAACAAACAGTGTTGTAAATAAAACTTAACCATTGATTTCTTATTGTTTCTACAATTGGAAGGCCAAACAAAGTAGTTTGCCTTTCGCAAGGGAAAACACAGCATCTTCATGACATGGCGGCAGCAATAATACTACTAATTTACACCCTGTATCTTTGCGTATACATTAGGGCGGTGTTATGCAAATGTTCCCTGCAGTATGACATCCAACTGCAGGGGTGTGTTTGAATGAGTCGTTTTAGAAAGGCGTGGATGAGGCTTAATTTTTAAAAAGAAGATCTCTTTGGGTTTGAAACTTTAATATTTACAACTTTACATGTCTATATGCAAAGACATCTTTTAACATTCTAAAGACAAAGGAAAACATGAAATTGGGTCATATGACTGCTTTAAACTTTAAACTGCAGTGTATAGTGATATTATGCTTAGTTTGTTAAAATGAAAAAAATTATTATGGCAACACTTTACAATAAGGTTGAATTTGTTAGCATTAGTTAATGCATTAGCTAACATAAACTAACCATGAACAATACTTTTACAGCATTTATTAATCTTACGTTTATGTTAATTTGAGCATTTGCTCATTTAAGATCATGCCAATGGACTAACATGACCAATTGTATTGGCGCTAACATTAAAGGGATATTTCACCCAAAATTTAAAATTCTGTCAACATTTACTCATTCATAGTTTCTGTGATGGTATCCACACATTTGACAACACCCTGACTTCCATAGTAGGAAAAATATGATTGATAAATTAATGATCATTTTGTGTGAACTATCCCTTTAGCAAAGATTTAATAATGTTATTTTATATTCTATATTTTATATCGCTCATTGTTACAAGAGTTCATGTTAACTAATGCACTTACTATGATCGCAAATACAACTTTATTGTAAAGTGTTACCATTATTATCACACAAATAAATCTTTTTAAACTCAAATTGCCTTTCGTCTCTCAATAAATATCTATAACAATTGATATTAAACCTAATCTAAGATCAGTTTGCTCTTAATCCTAAACAGATCTCTGTCACCCTAAAAGCGCATCCACTCACCCACACTGTAAAAAATGATTTTGTGGCTTAGTAAATTTAACTAGATAAAATGAGTAAATTCTGTTTAAAAAAAATCTAAATGAACACAAAATTATTAAGTAAATTCAACTTAATTTGATCATGTAAAATTTGTAAGAAGGAAATTAACTTAATATTTTTGTGTTGAAACTACTTGAATTATTTTAGTAAATATAAATAACTAGGCAGTGGACTTACGCTGGATTTGCTTAAAAATATAGTGCATCATTTTTGCATCCACATTTTTAAGTAAGTTTTACATGGAATTTCAAGCAATTGCAATTGCTTAAATTGCTTAAAATTCCATGCATTTTTTTAGTAAATCCAGCATATTATTTTTGGTTGAGTTGAGTTTCATTTAATAATTCACACTCTTAAACTCTATGCCAGAAATTCCCTTTGGTGCCCGACTTACTTCAGACAGCCTTCACTTGCCCTTTGTATGCCAGTAAAATGGGATTGGATAAACACAAAACTCCAAGGAGAGTTTCATTCTCACTGGTTGGACCTTATCTCTTGGGCACTCTGTCTCTCCCCTAATTAAAACCCCCTCCTCAATCGGAGAGTTGGGAGATACAATTACGGCAGAGGCCTCCGGAGTCTCATCGCATCTCTATTAAAGGGGCGCGTTCATTGTAATGATGCCGGAGTTTAATTACTTCCACGCGGCAGCCGTTGTAAAACACGCTGATAAATGGGCCAACACGATCGTGCATCATTATTTCTCCCCATGCACCGGTCTTGTTAGAACGATTATGAGCCATGGTGGTGCTGCAGGACCAGAAAGAATAGTGTACCTGTGTCGATCTTATTCAGGAAAAAGCAAAACTATTGGGAGGAGAGAGGTGGAGATGGTGTGTCAGCGATTTAGAACGGAGATCAGAGCCGGTCCATCCCTCTTTGCGAGTAAGTGGTAAAAGTTAAGGGTGTCTACACACACGCAAACTTCAGTATATCTTGGCCATTTACACCCCAAAGTCCCACACCTACATTCTCTTATGCCTAAGGTACGTCTTTCGCCACACTGCGGTAGCAGACAAACAAATGTACATATTCAAAGTCATTAATTATGAATTTTTTTCTGCTATATGCCCAGTGGTAGGCCCACCCTGATTAATCTTGTTCCCTGTTCTTCCCCCATGCTTATTAAACTGCTGAAGCAAATATCTTGCATGCAATAAATCCCCCCTAGAGCATGATTAATCAAAAGCGCTGAACTGAGGGGTGCTGGCAGGTGGAGTTACAGTGTTAAATCACCTGCGTGGCTGGATGAATGGTCCTTCGGTAGAAATAAGGAAGGCTCACTGGCATGTTGGGGGATACTTTGTTGAAGCTTTTGGTCAACCCTTAAGAACCAATCAAGTGCCCTGCGCAGAACAAAAGGTGAATCTTTTTAGCAACCACATTGGCATCCACATACTTTTTTTAATTTATTTAAATAAATAGCTTCCCCCCATCAAAAAATAACAATTGCCACAACAATTCATGCTGTTACAAATGTTTATGGCTTGTATTCCTCCGATTTTCCACAAAATGAGATAATTTAATCAGGCTGGAAAGATTTCATACAAGCATTCAGCAAGAAACTAAAAAAGTACTCAGATCTGTTTTGGTAAAATAACCCAATATTTAAGGTTTTTTTTATTTTAAGCAATTTTCATGGCATTTCCCATGTACAGTGGGATTCTGGGTGACACATGTGAATAAATATATGTTCTCTGTTTTCCTTCTAGTTCTGGTAAGGATTTGTTGGGCATTAAGGTGGAGGCATACTCTCGTTCTGCATTCTGCATACTCTCGAAAAACTGCTAGGTAATTTTCAACCCAATGTTGGGTCAAGAAGGAACGAACCCACCCGTTGGGTTAAATTAATCCAGAAAATGTTTATATTTGACCCAACAATGTTCAAACAACCCAGCATTTGGGTGAAACAACCAAGGGTAGGTTGAATACAACTCAACGGGTTGGTTTTGTCCCTTTATAACCCAATGCTGGACTGAAAATAACCCAGTATTTTTTTGTGTGTGTAATATAGTCTACTTATGTTTCAGCTCTATTTTCTATAGACTTTCTGTCACAAAAAAACTGTGTATTAGTTTTTGAAACATCGTCCATTACATCTTTACAATGTTGTCTTCTGTCAGTGGTTGTGATGGCCTTTAATGGGTGGATTAAAAGCCGTAGTTATTTGATGCTAATTCAATTTTTTGGTACATTTATCCATTTTCCGCGCTCTTGAGCGATGGCAAGTGTCAGAGGCACACGGCTACAGGAAGCACACTGAACAATCATTTACTTACCAGTGCATGCTAAATGTGCATCAATATCCTCTGAATATTTAATCACTTGCTAATTACTGATTAGCAAAGAGAACCTGGTGGTAAACCAATTATTGCAGAAAGATTTTAAGAAAGGACCAGTTCTCTGGAGAAAACTATTGAGTAGCTTCCTGGCAGTTTCTGAATTAATCTTATTTAGCTTTATCCTCATATGTAAGTGTGACTGAAACTCCATATACAGGCATCAGAAATCCTTGTTAAACTACATAATGATTTGTTTCACCTGCTGGAAAATCCAGGCTAAACTGATAGCTGTTTGGAACATGATTTGTTTCAAGCTGGTCATTAGATGTCTACTAGCTGGACATACCAGCTTAAGATGGTCAGTACCCAAGATCCAAGTGGACTTTGGGTGCCAAACCTAAACAAAACCTATTGGGCCTACTAAACTGTTCCAAAACTCAGACTTAACCTGGATTTTCAAACAGGGGAATGCTCTAAAGAACTGACATGGCACACAAGTAATGTTCCCATGAAACCATACAAAATGTTCAAAGTTGTTGTCCGGAGAGGCTGTGCATCTCCCTCAGAGAGGCTGATTATTGTTCAGACCCGTCTGGGGCCATATGAAGCATCTGTGTACTAAAGCACACTGCTGGGACTGGAGAATTGGAGCCACGCTGCAGACCAACACATACCACCGTAATAGTCTGCATGACTGAATGTGCTGAGCGTGGGCCTTACATATGCATCAGATTCGTTCTTTGCCCATTACATGCTGGCTGAAAAACAGTTCCTCAAACTCTCTAGTGTCTGGTAATGTATTAGAGTTTGTATGTGCACGTTTTGGTGTATGAAGTGGTAGCTTTGGGTGTACTTTGAATATACGTGCATTATAAATTCGAGTAATTTTGGTGTAGATTAGTGTCGTGCATGTGTTCTTAATGCGTGTGCATGTGTAGGTGACATGATGGGTGTATTGCCACATCGATGTAAGCCACGCACTGTATCTGAAGAAGAGGTACAAAATCAAGGTTTAGTTTTATGCTAATGGTTAGCAGGGTTACGCAGAAGTCTAATGACATAAACATGCTTTTCAAGGTGTTTTTGTGGTTCTGCAGTTTTAACAAGTCAAGGGATGATCGTTTCACATTACCTTTATTGATATGCTTGGCTACTCTAACATTATGGAACATCAAAGGTCTGGTTATTGGTAGGGATGTGAGGAAGAACTTATCTTTCTGCTCTAGCCGGGTGTCCTGGACATGCGTGGAAGAAGGATGGTGAGGATTGCATGGCAGGAAGTTCAGAAATGAAATAAAATACTAGTTAAGGCAGGTAGCGTTATGCTCTAGCAGGTGGTATTATGCTAGACAGCTACTGAAAACAAAGAAAAGGAGGGGAACTAAGGCTCCCAAGGATTACCAGAGGCTTTTAGTGTACAAATCTCTTTTTAAAGAGGTCCAGACAGTACATTGAATTGAGGATTGGGACATTGCATGTTTTTTCGTTTTCTGTCTATTGAGAATTGTTTCATGGTTTACTCAAGCTGCAGCATCTGTGGGGCAGACGGGGGCGTGAGGGGACTCGGGCCCCTCGGCGGTGTGGCGATTGTGCGGGATGTTCTCCGGGTGTCAGACAGATATACTGCGCCTTTCAGTGTAATCGCTTTGCCTTTTTTGGAGCGAACGTGGTTTCATTCATCGGCTATAGCTTTCACACGTCTGCATGGGTAGCACCGAAGCTAACATGCTTAAAGTTATGTCTTTTTGTATGAGGGAGTCTTCGCGAGGGCTTAGTCGGGGGGCGCATGTGCCTTCAGAGGTTTCAGGCACTCTGACAGACTTTCAGGAGGGAAATGGCAGATTGCAGAGTACACTGCAACCATGTTTCTTTCTTTGTACAGTAGGCCTTTCTGTGTTTTACCATATATCCCTAAGGCTTAGTGAGGTTGGGTGTTGGGGTGTCAGTAGATCCCTCATTTCTGCTTTTTTCTGTCTTTCGTGTGTTTCCTCCTTTGCCCTGGTGTGTACTCCGTTCCGCCTGATTCCCTAGGAGACCCAGTGAGTGTGACGGAAGCGAGAGGCGATCAGATGGGCACCCTTCTGTGAGCAAGGCCAGCTGCCGCAAAGACGAGAGAGGAGGGTGAGAGAGTCCAGAAAAAGATTTTTAGTTTAGTGTTTTAGAGTTTAACCACCAAAACATACAAACTATGGTCAAATGTAACAGTGCTTGTTGGAACATGGCCTATAGCAGGTTATCAAGCTGTGCCAATATTTCCACAATATTAGTATTTTTTATAGCATG
This sequence comes from Cobitis vettonica, assembly GCA_029874735.1. Taxonomy (NCBI): domain Eukaryota; kingdom Metazoa; phylum Chordata; class Actinopteri; order Cypriniformes; family Cobitidae; genus Cobitis; species Cobitis vettonica. The sequence continues at coordinate 2,214 of JAPMOP010532058.1, read as the reverse complement.
CATTGATATTGTTAATCTTACATAGAATATTTGGGGTTAATGGAAGTTGACCAACATTCAAATGTGAAAGCCAAAGTCATTTTTTGTTTTCTACAAAAAATTATCCTACACTATCCTATCCAGCATTGGGTTAAAAAGGGATGAACCCAGCCATTGGGGTAAATTAACCCAGAAAATGTTTATATTTGACTGAACAATGGGTTAAAACAATTCAGCATTTTGGGTTGAAACCACCCAGCATAGGTTAAATTACAACCCAACAGGTTGGGTTCGCCCAAAAATATAAATAACCATAAAAATAGCCCAGCATTTATTAGATACATTAGGGGCCGTTCACATGTTGCGCCTAAAACGCGTGGAAAACGCTAAGCACTTGGTTCTTCTTGTGCGCTTGCGGCATTCTAAAAAGTTGAAATGTTTTTAATTCGATGCGTTGCGGACGCGCCTGGAAAAAATCAGCTTGTCGCACCGCGTGCGCATCGCGACCGCGTCACTTCCATTATGAGCGTACATACCACGCGCCTACATTTGAAATAACGAACTTGAGCGCGCAAAAGATGCGATATGTGAATCACCCCTTAGAATACATAATTATTTTCTATCCTATTCCCTCACTGTCCGTATAAACAAAACAAAAATCCAAAAAAGGACAAAGTAAAATAAATGAATAGCACAGCGTAACCCCAAGACCTAAAACAGTGTTTAGGTTTTGTTTAGCAAGATGCCAGACCAAGAGAGAAGAAAAGAGATGAAAAATAAAGAGCACAGAAATGTAAGAGAGGCCCGTCTGATCCCTTCAGCCTGCAGCTTGTTTAAAAAGAGATGCTGCCGTGAAATCACGTATGGAGTGGCGGGAAGGCCCAGGACCTGAAGCAGGGATGAGCTGGGATTAGCTTGTCCTGGCAGGATGTCTGTGATCTGATAAAGCTCTGCTGGCCATCGTCGGCCCGCCTGTGTCCAGCCCTACACCAGCCACACGCCTTAAATCCCTTTCCCAACATGGGCCGCGTGCTCTCCTCTGTTAAATCTCTTAGTTTCTCTTTTTCTTCCTATGTGATCCTGTCTCCTTTCGCTAATGCTTAGGCAAGAAGCTCCTGCCAATATGTTTGTCCTATAATCTTGTGTTTTTGACAGCATGAAGCTGTTGAGTGACAGTTTTGGCTTGTGATCGGCTGATAGTTAAGGTTGATTGTGAGCCTCTATGCATTGTCAATCTGATGCATGTTTGTGTGCTTAGGCTCTCATGTGAAGGATGCTCAGCACACGCATGTGCCTGTGCATGCAGTGTTGTGCTCCTCGTACATTGCTCTTTTGTTGCCTTGCTAAAGATCGAGTACTTGGACATGCTTTTCATTTGCTAGTCGATACCTATTGAGCCTCTTATGAAAGGGAAATGGCAGTTAGTTCATAACATCTTTGGGTGATCAATACTACCTGCTGCGTTTAATCCCTGTTCACCTCTCATGCCCTGTTCACCTGCTAAAACACTAGTTTTTACCAGCATATCTGATTTATGCAGGTCATTTTTAATAGTGGATTTCCAAGGGCCGAGGTACACTAATTCCCTCTGTCATCATCGTCGTCAAAACCTGGTATTTATTTTAATGTTATTTCTCTTAGATGGTAAAAGTGTGTGGGTGAGTTATTTTTTGATGGTTGTTATAGCATCAGGGTTTTTTTTAGCCGTGGGCTTAGAATATTTAGTAGGAAAAGTGAGGTATTAGGAGATCATATGTAGGTTTGTTCTTGTCTTGAATTTTAAAAGAGTGACTCACAAGTATTGGACAGAATCTAAATAAATTATGTTTTATTTTTAGGTTCTTTCATAGTAATGAAATAGTCTTTAGGGTACTTCATAGAAGTTTATCAGTGTGTTAATATTTTGATTTACATGTCAAATGCAAATCGAAGCCCTTAACCGTGTCATTATTTTTGGAGAAACATCTGACACAAAGTGGATACTTTACTGAAACATCACTGAGTCCCAATAAACCTCCAGAGTTGTAAGATCAGACGTTGAGCAATGAAATTACCTTTTGAGGAAACACAACACACTTAGCAATACATAAGACTCGGGTAAGTCAAAGAGAATTTTTTAAAGCTATACTTCATAAAGGAAATGACAACAGAATAACAAAAGAGGTGGGCAAAAATGATAAACATCCCTTCCTCAGACTCCCTAAAACCAACAGGGGCATAAAATTTCTAAAGTTC
>JAPMOP010526537.1:0-10940 GCA_029874735.1 Cobitis vettonica | reverse complement strand
CTCTCTCTCTCTCTCTCTCTCTCTCTCTCTCTCTCTCTCAGGTTGCGCTTCCTGACTGAAACCGAGAGTAAGCTGGTTGCACTACGCTCAGAGATTCAGGATCTGAGGGATACATCTGCACATACAGGCACCTCAGTCACAGGCCTTAGTGAACTGCAGATGCATTGGGAAAATGCCCATAAGTCTGTCACTGAGAGGTGAGGAGGAGCTGATATGATTATATGCATGTTATTTCTATTTTGAAAACTTGAATAGATTGTCATCACAGAGCATTATGTTTTTAATGTGGACCCATATGTTCCAGTCGTGAGCAGTGCATCTCATTGACCGACCTCCTGAAGAAGTTTCAGAGCTGTCGTAATAGTTTGGGCAGCACTTTGCAGAGAGCCGAGCAAACTGTCGGTGATCAGGCCTCTTACATGAGCAAAGACAACCTACAGCTCTTAATCAATAAGGTACGGAGTTATTGGTCAAAGTGTAGAAAGTCTTAAATTGTTGGCTGTCATCCTTAGCAGACGGTAGATGGCAGTGTTAACTGTGAAATTTCAGATATAATAAAGAGTATTGTGCTAGTAGGAGTGCTGGTATCAGTTCGACAGTGATACGGCTGCAGTGTTGCTGATATACAGCTAACATACAGTACAGTTTTATAACAGCACTTATAATGTCTCTCATTCAAACATATCCAAATGTTAATTAGAAAGTACTGTAATGATATTTACTTTGGATGTGTGTGTGTATGCGTGCATGACCAGGTCAACATTATAAAGTCAGAGCTGAGTGGTCTTGGAGATGGTGTCGAGGAGTTCAGAGCTGTGTGCAAACAGCTGCAGTCTCAGATGATAATGATCTCTGACTGTACTGACGCCCCATTTGAGACCGAAGCTGACACCCTAATGGATCACTGGCTTGATGTACGTTCACCTAGATATACCATAATGTTTTCAATTACTTATCGAGTACTTTAATTGCTTAACCTCCTAAGACCAGGTGTGTCCACAAACGTGGACATCACATTTTTGTTGTTTGCACCATAATACTTAATTCTGTGTAACTGGAATCTGTTGTACATAAACGTGGACAATTACACTGCTTCATGTTCAAAGAAAAATATTTGGTTATTATATATATTGGTTCTTCCTAACCCCAAATAGCTGGAAGAAATCTGAAAAAAGACAAACCAAAGCGCGGGTCTTAGGAGGTTAATCACAAGATTGTTTTTTAATAATTTTAAAGTAATGTAAATTGTCAGTTTTGCCGTTTAAGCTGCAACAAATGTTCTTATTACAGGTTACTGAGAAGATGGACAACCACCTGGACAACCTTTCGGCTGGGTTTTCTCTTTGGGAAAAACTTCTCCTATTGGCTGGAGAAGTAGAGAACTGGACTGGCCAAAAGCTGATGTCACTTGCTCAGACACAGCCCTTTGAGACTGATCAAGATGTGTCTGCCATGGAGGTAGAATCATTAAGTTCATTTTAGATGTAGCTTTAAAATAAACATAAAAAAGATTCACATTCACATTTTTAATGATTGGAGTTTTCAACAAAACTAAAACAAAATAGTAACACAATAATTTACAGTAGATAACAAAACAAACTTTTACATAGAAATTTGTTAAAGCATGAAAACGCATTTAATGTAAGAAGAATGCTTGACACACCTTACTGCACATGTGTCACATGTTATTTTTCTGACCAGGATGAGTTGAGGGCTCAGGAAGACAACATTGAACATTTTCATCGCAGATCATCAGAGATCCAGGATCTGCTGCAGAGTCCAGAGTTTCCTTTGGAGCTGCAGGTGATGCTCAGATACACCAATAAACACAATGTGCTGTTTTATGTGATTACATTACTGTTCTGTATCAACAATTCATCTTGAAATTATGATTCAAGGATAACATCTTCAGTATGCTTTTTATAGGTGACTGAGAGTCAGATGAGGAAGAAGATGGCAGAGGTGAAGGAGATCTTTTCAGAGACCAGCGATGTCTTCTCACAGCTGGTAGCTGCTAAAGCGCAAGTTGCATCTGAAATAGCAAAACACCTGTCCACCATCCAGACCATCACAAATGTTTTGAGCACACAAACCCAATATGAAGACCAACAGATTCTAAACACAATCCAGGTGAATTATGAAAAATATTACAATGTAAAATATAATTCAATTGTTGAAGTGTCATTTTAGCCTACCTGCAATTAAATATTCATGTAACTTTGACAGGCCTTATCAGAGCAGCTGCAAGTAGAAGCAGAGCAATCAGATGCTTTGCTGCAACAGATTGGACTTCTGGCCAGCATTACAGGTCCAGAAAACTTGCAGGCACTGGTTGAAGATGGGACTCGACTTCAAGAAAGCATCTGTAGAACCAGGGATCTGATCATGGAGAAGAAAGAGTGGGCAATGAATCCCAACAGGCCCAAAGATCTTCAGATGGTCCAAGAACAAATCAAGCCTCAGTCTAAAACAACACAAGACCAACCACCAAAAGATACTCAGCCTGGGGATGCTCAGGGTCCACAATCTCAGTCTCACATCAAAAAAGTGGAACAGTCACACAAAAAGCATGATGATCCCAGTTTTATGGACTTTGAACAGCGGGCTGGCACCTGGACCAGTGGTCTACAGGTTTCTGTTGATGAGGATACTTTTGAAAGATTTGGAGCAGTAAAGGTAATTTTCATGTACTGGTTCATTTTGTTCTTTGAGGGCTTTGAAGTACCTTGAACTGGAATATGACGTAGTGTTATCAGAAATCATTTTTAGTTTCGAGGACTAGAATCAGTTTGTTTCTAGGTAACTAGTCATAAGGTGCATTTTACATTTTACATTCCATTTCAGTCCATCATACAGTAAGTGGAACATCTGACGCACTAAGGAAAATTAATTTTTGAATTGCTGACATTATCTGGGCTGCAGGTTTATATATGTTTTTTATGTGCACATGAGGCTTTGATATAATTTTGGCCAAAACGGAAGTTTGCCTCCACACAGTCATGATGATAAGGTGTTATGGGTGTTTGCCATGATTGTGAGGTGTTCCTAACTTCTAAATCTAACTTTAAGAAAAAGTAATATCCCATCAACACTACTAATAACAACATGGCCTTGCAAAAGGCATGGGTTCAATCTCTAGGGATCACACATTGAGTTATATGTTGGTCAGATGTTTACATTTTATTAGACTGTACTGTAATTTGCTTTGGATAAATGTGTCTGCCAAATGCATAAATGTAAATGTTTGCTATCCATATCTATCACCTATAGCATATATAACAATAACCTGCTGCAGTTCCACGTTAGTAAGATGTGAAATTACATGGAGTATGTGTGTGTGTAAGAGAAAGAAACACTGTCTCTGATTATTTCCTGATAGACAAACACTTGGTTCTCTCTTTATGCGTCTAGGTCTGTATTAGGGGTAAAGTCATCGAGGATACAGACAAAAGGTTTACAGATGTAAGATTTGCACAGAATCACACTGTTCTAGCTAAATCCAGCTCAGTTTGTGAATGTCAACGCTTATCTTTTAGTGGTGTTATCTTCACTATTATGCTCTGTTCTGGATGATGGCTTCTCAGAATAAAAAGTAGAATTAAATTTTTTAGAACGAGCATTACACTTTCCAATGTTGCCCAACTTTCCTATAAATTAAGGCCTAAAAGACAAAAAGGTCATGCATAAAATTAAAGTCTTAAAGAAGTTACTCATTTACATACTTATTTTACTTTTTTGTCATACCATTTAAAACTGGTAAGGTCTCTAAGTATGGCCCACAATTAATCAACAAGTCTTCTGAAATTATTATACCATTTTAGGTTGGAAATAGTAGTAAGTTTTGTATTTGTTTTGCAGGTGGACATGGATGTTATTGTTTTACATGCATTAGCGACAGACAGCTGCAATCAGCCAGTGCAGCCAACAGAATGTAGAAGCTCCCAAAAAACTATAGTTCAGGACCCTAAAAGCTGCTTATCAGAAAAGGACAATGTGATATCAGGAATTTCTAAATCAGAGGAGGGCAGTATTGAAGATCAGGAAGAGCCAGCACAAAGGCAAACTGCATTTTCTCAGCTGAAAGCCTCTGAGGACATGGACACTAAAATGGGAAAGGATGAGGAGCCACATCAACCTGCTATAGAAGGGCAAAGTACAGGCGTAATTGCAGACACATCAGGCCAAATGGAATTGAGTACTGGAGAAGACCGTGATTTGGGGTGTGTAGTTCACCAGCATGATTTCTCAATTATGGAGAGTCATGCAGACGAGGTCACCAATGACTTGGACACCACATGGACACTTGTCAAAAAGCGTAGGAAGAATAGGAAATCACCTGGGACTGACAATGCTGGCAGTGATAGTAGCAGAGAGTTGAAGACTTCTCATTCCAAAGATAAGAAGACACATAAAGCAGAATCACTTCCAACATCTGAGATGAGGCTAAAGGACACAACAGATACATCACTGAATGTGTCTTCAGATTCCAGTCAGTCAAATGCTCTAGTGTCTTTGGCTACCGACAGAGAACTTCAAGGAGCAATGAGCTCCAATCAGAAAGATGTCTTAAATCTCCTAGAAATAGAAATGAGGGATAGTCATTCAGAGATGGTTAGTATCACTGATGCCGGAGCTGCCCAAACTAATGTCATATATCACAGTCCTCCAGATGATGTGGCCTTAACAGCAATGGAATCTGTGCAGTTAATACATACAGATGCCTCAAAATCAGTGCCAACAAATCCTTCAAAATTTGCAAGTTCAGAGTTTACAACAAGCGTTTCTACGACACTTGTGTCAGAGCCAAAATTATGCATTACTTCCTGTAATCCACTCAACCCTGAAACTATATTGTCTGTTCTTGCCACAGAGCTGGACTCAAATCTAACAAAATCCAACCAAAACCTACTGGCACAATGTTTTCTAGATTCTGCAACGAAATTGGATGAAACTTCAGTTATCCATGAAGAAACCGCAGAGACAACAGAGATTATTTTGAAAGAAGACAAGTACCGCGTTGATGCCGCTACAGATAAAGAACATGCTGTAACAAGCTCTTCTGATGAACCACCACCAAAGAAGATGGACACTATTTCCTTCTGCACTGATCTTTTTTCATCAGTTGTTCATTCTCATTTAGATATCAAGGGTCAACAGAGGAGTCAACACAGCACTGGCAAACTTGAAGTCTTGAAGCCTGATATAGTCATTTTAGAAAAGGAAGAAGTGTCATACGGTATCCCAGAATCAGAGATAGTTAATATTGGAGATCAGACAGACATCCAACTAGGACCGATGGAAATAGCTATCCAGCTGAAAACCTCTGAGGTCATGGAGATTGACTTTAGAAAAGGTAAAAAAGAGGAGCCACAAGAGTCAACTACAGAAGGCCAACATGCAATGATACATGTAGACACATCGAGCTGTATAGATGTCCCTAGTACAGATGACAGTGATTTGGGGTCTGTTGTTCACCAGCATGATGTCAGAATAATGGAGATGCATGAAGAGGAGGTTACCAGTGACAAATCCAAAAATGTCAGTCCACTGGATGGCATTGATGATAGGATTATAAAAATCATGCCCACAAGAACACAATATGTATTGCCTACATCTGAATCAGCACAACAAGCACTAATAGATGTTGAAAACCTCCCTCCTGAACACGACACAAATCAGCAGCAGTTCATATCTAGATATGAAGAAATTTATCAAACTGAACCGGTAATAAGAAAAGATGACAGCGAGTCCACTGACAGTACAGGTGAGGAATCAAGTGGAACCTCTAATACCCCAAAGCTTGTCTTTACTGCAGAATTGGGCTCGGATCTTAACAATCTCAAACAGATCCCACTGGAACAAAGTTTTCCAGATTCAGAAAAACAATTAAATTCTGTTTCAGATGATAAGCTTGATGCGAACATCCACACTGTCAGTGTTGTCTTGAATCAGGTAGATTTTGTCCCTAAACTTGATGTCAGCCCTATCCCTAAGAAGGACTCATCAACTGAACCTATGGCTGTTTACCCAGAAAATGAAGATGATGCAAAAACTGTAAAGAAAATATTTACAATAATTTTGGATGTTGATCCAACAGCATTACCACCAGATCAATCACTTCATCTGACACAATTTCAGGATTCTGAAGAGTTTGCCCACACCAGTGACTTCTCTTATTCAGATATCAAGAGTCAACAGATAAGTTCTTCTGGCTCTAGGAAACCTGTTGGCCAAGAACTAGAATTAAGCCTTTCAGACAAGATTGATGTAAAATCTGAAATCTCTGAGGCAAACAAGAATAATTTTGAACCTCAGGATGAAAAAGGTATAATTTCATTTGTGGAATCAGTACAGCCTGAACAAGGGCAAGCAACACGTATGCAACTAAAAACGCCTGAATTCATTGAGACTGAAACCTCTGTGGACATGGAGGTTGACATTGGAAAAAGCAAAAAACAGGAGCCACAACAGCCATCTACAGAAGGCCTAGAGAGTGATGAAACTGGACCTGTAATAAGAAAAGATCAAAGTCAACCCACTTATGGTGCAGGTGTGGAATCAAGCGGAACCCCTGAAACTCAAACGTCTAATATAATTGAGACTGACATTAGAAGGAGTGAAAATGACAAGTCAGATCAGCTGATTGTCAAAAGCCAACATACAATCATAAATACATACACATCAAGTCTACAGGGAGATTTTGCTTCCGACCCTGATTTCAGACCCAAACCTGAGAAAGACTCAGCTCAAAAGCTTGCAAAGAAAGTATTTACAGTTATTTCCAAAAAATTTTCACCTACATTACCATCAGATAGTTATAAGCCACTGCAGCCAATGCAATGTGTGGAACCTGAAGACTCTAAAACAGGTAAACCAACTTATTCAGATATTAACAATGAACACAGAAGCTCAAGTGGGACTGGGAAACCTGAAGTTCCAAACCCTGAAAGGTTTCTTTTAGGAAATTATGACATGACATCAAGATTTTCTGAAACAGGTATGAGTAATATTGAAGCACAAGACGATATTGAACAAGGATGGAGAGAAAGACTTATCTATTTTAAACCCTCTGAGGGCATGGAGAGTGACATTAGAGAAGGTAAAAAAGAGAAGCCTCATGATCTAACTAAAGACATCCAACATGCAATCACAAAAACAGACAAATCAAGCCAAATAGATGTACAGACTGGAGAGGTCAGTGATGCGGTATCTGGGGTTCACCAGCATGATGTCACAATAGTGGAGAGACATGAGAAGGATGTCATCTGTGATGAAAACACAATTGCACCAGACCTAGAACTAGAATCAGATTTTAATAATATCAAACATATTCCATTGGCACAAAGTTTCCCAGATGATCAGCTAGATGAGAAAATTCACAGTGTTAACTCTACTCAAGGTGATTTTGGTCCTAATTTTGCTGTCAGTCCTAAACCAGAGAAAGATTCAACTAACCATGTGGCTGTATACCCAGAAAATGAAAATAATGAAAGAACTGAAACTGCAAAGAAAGTATTTACTATCTTTTTGGATGTTGATCCACCTACATTACCATCTGATCGATCACTGCACCTGACACAATTTGAGGATCCTGATTACTTTACCCAGACAGGTGAATTCTCTCATTCAGATATCAATACTCAACAAAGAATTTCTTCTGCCACTGGGGAAACTGATGGACAGAGGCCTGAAAGTGACCTTTCAGACAAGAGTGATGAGAAATCAAAAGTGTCTGAATCAGGCAATGATCATTTTGAAGCTCAAGAGGAAAAAGATGTAATTCCATTTGTGGAATTAGTACAGCCTGCACGGCGGCAAACGGCACTTATTCAACTAAAAGGACTAGATAACACAGAGACTGATATTAGAAAAAGTGAAAATGAGGATCCACATCGGCTCATTGTAGAATGCCAACATGAAGTCAATAATACAGGGACATCAAGTCAAATGGATATCCAAACTGAAGTACACATTGATTTAGGCTCTTTGCTTCACCAGTGTGATGTCAAAGTAGTTAATGAGGATGAAGTTGCTAGTGACAAAAGCAAACATGCACAAAACAATGAATTTTCAGATGAAGCAAACAAACCAATAGAAAAGACTCCAAATGTTGGTAAGGGTAAAAAGAAGAAAAAGAAATCTCCTGGCAAGGCACAGACAAGCAGCGTTAGTAGTAGAAAGCTGAAAACACCAAGTTGTAAACGTGAAAGCACATCTGACTCAGAATGCCTTCAAACCCCTGAGATAAAGCTACAGGACACTACAGATACGTCACTGACTGTGTCTTTAGAAAAGAGTCAGTCAAACCCTGAAAGGTCGTTGAATGCCATACAGGATGATACCATAAATCTCCTACAGTCAGAGATTAAAGAGCAACATTCAGAGATGGTTAGCATCTCTCGTGCTGTAGCTGGCCATACTAATGTCACAGATGGACATTCTCCAGATGGTGTTGCATTTACAGAAATGACATCTGTACAGTTGGTACAAACAAACACCTCAGAATTAATGGCAACTGATGCTTCAGATTTTGTGATATTTGAGTCTACAACACAAATACCTACCACACCCAGCTCTGTGCTTCCCCATCATTGTCGAGTTTTGACACTGAGAACATGGCAGGACACAGGAGAGAAGGAGCTTTTATCTGTATCTGTAGAGAGGAGTGAAACAGAATATGTTATAGGAGAATATGACAGAGAAACTACTGATGGTACAGATTTGAAACTTTGTGTCAGCCATGATTTGTTCAGTGTCGATTCACTCGTCCCTGAAAGCCCAATGGCTGTTCTTGTCACAGAATGGGACTCTGACCAGAACTCACTGTCACAAGGTGTCCCAGATTCTGCAACAAAATATGACGATACTTCAGTTGTTCATGATGAAACCACAAAGACATCGAAGACAGAAACCTTTATTAAGCTAAAAACCTCTGTTGACATGGAGGTAGACATTGGAAAAGGCAAAAAACAGGAGCCACAACAGCAATCTACAGAAGCCCTAAAGAGTGGTGAAACTGGACCTGTAATAAGAAAAGATGAAAGTCAACCTACTGATGGTGCAGGTGTGGAATCAAGTGAAACCCCTGAATCTCAAATGCCTGATTTCATTGAGACTGACATTAGAAGGAGTGAAAATGAGATGTCACATCAGCTGATTGTCAAAAGCCAACATACAATCATAAATACAGACACATCCAGTCTACAAAAAGATTTTGCTTCCGACCCTGATTTCAGACCCAAATCTGAGAAGGACTCATCAGCTCAAAAATTGGCAAAAAAAGTATTTACCACTATTTCAGATTTTTTTTCACCTACATTACCATCAGGCAGTAATCAGCCACTGCAACAAATGCAATGTGGGAAACCTGAAGACTTTCACACAGATGAACCAACTTATTCAGATATTACCAATGAACACAGAAGCTCAAGTGGGACTGGGAAACCTGAAGTCCCAAACCGCGAAAGAACTCTTTCTAGAAGTGATGATAGGACATCACGTTTTTCAGAAACAGTGATGGGTAATATTGAAGCTCAGGCTGACATTGAACAAGGATGGAGAGAAAGACTTATCTATTTTAAAACCCCTGACATCATGGAGAGTGACATTAGAGAAGGTGAAAAAGAGGAGCCTCATCATCTGACTGAAGAAGTCCAACATGCAACCAAAACAACAGACACATCAAGCCAAATAGATGTCCAGACTGGAGAGGACAGTGATGCGGTATCTTGGGTTCACCAGCACGATGTCACAGTAGTGGAGAGACATGAGAAGGACGTCACCAGTGACAAAACCACAAATGTACCAGACAGTGCAGAACAAGACACAGATCTTAATAATCTCAAACATATTCCAGTAGCACAAAGTTTCCCAGATTCCAAAAAACAATTAAGTACTGTTTCAGATGATCAGCCAGATGAGATCATTCCTAGTGTTGACTCTACTCAAGGAGATTTTTGTCCTGAATTTGATGTCAGTTCTAAACCAGAGAAAGACTCATCATCTGACCCTATGGCAAATGTTGGTAAGGGTAAAAAGAAGAACAGGAAATCTCCTGTCAAAGCACAGACAAGCAATGCTAGTAGTAGAAAGCTGAAGACACCTAGTTGTAATCGTGAGAGCACACCTGACTCAAAATGCCTTCAAACCCCTGAGATAAAGCTACAGGACTCTACAGATATTTCACTGGCTTTGTCTTTAGAAACAAGTCAGTCAAACCCTAAAATGTCAGTGAATACCATTCAGGATGATGCCATGAATCTAATACATTCAGAAATTAAAGCGCAACATTCAGAGATGGTTAGCATCTCGCATACTCTAGCTGGCCAAACTGGTGCTCAAGACAACATTGAACAAGGATGGAGAGAAAGACTTATCTATTTTAAAACCTCTGATGGCATGAAGAGTGTTATTAGAGAATGTAGAAAAGAGAAGCATCATCATCTGACTAAAGAAGTCCAGCAGGCAACCACAAAAACTGATACTTCAAGCCAAATAGATGTACAGACTGGAGAGGTCAGTGATGCGGGATCTGGGCTTCACCAGCATAATGACACAATAGTGGAGAGACATGAGAAGGACATCACCAGTGACAAAACCACAAATGCACCAGAAAGTGCAGAACTAGACTCAGATCCTAATGTCAACCATATTCCACGGGCACAAAGTTTCCCAGATTCAAAAAAACAAGTAAATACTGTTTCAGATGATCAGCTAGATGAGGTCATTCCTAGTGTTGACTCTACTCAAGGAAATTACTATATACCATCAGAACAGTTAGTGGATTTGACTAAATTTGAGGCTTCTGAAGACCCTGCACATATAGGTGAATTATCTCAGTCAGATATCAAGAAGCAACAAAAAAGTCCTGCAGACACTAGGAAACCTGAAGACCAAACACCTGAAAGTGACATTTCAGACATGAGTGATGTGAAATCAAA
>JAPMOP010509478.1:0-10323 GCA_029874735.1 Cobitis vettonica | reverse complement strand
CGGTGTAACGGCACCTTGGGTGTGCATTATTTTCTTATAATTCAATGGCCCGTCGTCAATTATTCCTTACATATATAGGCTAGTTCATCTTTTTAGAGGCCATTTTAACATTAGTTTCCTTGCATTCCTTTAAAAACTTTGGAAAAGCATGTAAATACCATGGTTTATGAATATGGTAGTTTATAATCTTTCAGTAGCAGTAAGGCATTACACCACAATAGCATACGATTATTGACAAGTTGACAAATTCAACTTGAGTGTTACTGTGGTTTGACCGGTATTGACAACATGAAAGGTCATGAGTTTGAGCTCATGGCAACTGATAAAAGCATAGGCTACCTTGTGATACAGTCACTGGATAAAAACATCTGTCGCATGCAGTAGTAAATGTAAAACTACCCTAGAGGTCATTTAATGCTTATTAGATGCTTACCAAACAGCCCAGACAGCAGACAACTCCGGGCCGAATCCGCACCGGAACTGCTGACTTCGTCACGGATCCGATGCGGATCCAGTCCAGAGTTTTTTGCGATATGGGAGTGAACAACTATGCAAAACATCACAGGCACAACTTTTCTTCAATTCTGTCTTGTTTCACAGTCATTGAATCTCAGGCTCAGTGCTTGCTTGGGGTAGACTGAAGCCAGAACTGACATGCACTGATTCATTAATACCAGGTGTAAACAGCCCCTAAGCCACTTATCCACCTTGGTGGAAAACAGGTGAGGAATTAGCCAGCAACGATTAGCTAATGTCAATAATGACATAACAATCAAAAGCACATACAAAGAGGCAGCACTGGAGTGATACTGAATACTGTTTGGAAAGGAATAAAGAATCATTCCTATTATTCATTTTTGTTCTGATTGAACAAAAAATGAATTGAGAGAGACAACAGAGAATGGTCTTATTAGTTCAATGAAGAATAGATTTGGAATGAAACTTAAATAATTAACCTAAATAAATATAAGGGATGTTACGACCCAGGGAATTAGGGCAGTAAAGGGTATGTTTATATTAATATTTTGTTGTGGGCAAAGAATACACAGATGCAACAGACAACTACGATTCAAGGTGATTTATCATCTACAAGTGCAAGGGTGAAGTTTTGTGATAGGGTAGTGGGAACAATTTTTGCAGTATACAAAGAAAAATTTAATCTTCACAGTTGTGGTGGGAATAAGGGACATGAGTGGTGCCAAAGGAAAGAAATGAATATAACAAAACACACTCTCACAATACGTAAGCCCCTTTAAATCTATCTATAAAAGAGAATAATTATAGATAAATCTTCAGTGTCAATGAAGTCCAGGTCTACTCAAACCAAACACAAAACATACAGCGTGTGACAAACGTTCTTAACCTAGTGTATTTAACATTTATAAATCCTACGTGTATGCACAGTGTACGTCACATGACATTCTTACCTGTCTGGTTCTCCCAACTAACTAACAAGACATCCAAGGGGAGAAAGTATGAAACAAAAAGGTCGAGGACAGGGGAAAAACCGGACGTAACCAAGCTAAACAAAACACATAAAAAATAAATCACAAACTGAGTCAGGATGGGCGAAAAACTAAGAGGGTACAATATTCAGCGAAAAGTTTGCGAACAGAATGGCGGGTTGGCTTTAAACCAGTCATTGTAACAGATTAGTGAATGTAGATGTCATCAGGATTTCCCAGAATGAACCAATGAGAAGAATTGAGAGGAATGCAGGTATGGATTGCTGGAAAGAGACAGAACACGCAGAACACACACAGGAATGTAACATTTTATTTTTAACATTATTATTTTTTATATTTTTAACAAGATGTGAAGTTATGAGCCTTTGCTTTGCATGCACACAAAATTACAATTGTAGGACCAGAGTCAGACTAACAAAAATGTCTAAAACACCCCCTAATGAAAAAGGAAACAAAGAGCCTTTGTGTTGGTTAAAGAGACTTTTAAAGAGACACTAAAGTGATGGGAGAAGACCAAAATAAGATTGGTCTGAGAGAGAGAGAGAGAGAATGAGAAAGAGGAGAGTTGTCGCAAGGAATTGTTTTTCACAAACCATTAAACTTAAGAAACAAGCAGAGAGAAAGAAAAGCTTCACAGAAGGAAGAATTTTGACCTGACACGATTTTACACACATCCTCTGGAAATGTACTGTTATGTGCCTGCAGACTGCTACATATACTTTTAACACCCATGTAGACACACATATCCTGCAGTTAGGGAATGTTTTCATTAGAATCCAAAGATCATCATCATGCAGTAATAAGATCTGTTCAACAACAGCTGCACTAACTGCAGCACACATTATTATTGGTCATGGGTAGCACAGAATGTGTCAGGGCCATGAGACAACACATCATGGAGTAAAATTAGCCTGGTACTGCTAATATGTGTGTATGTTCATTTATGTGAAAAGCTAAAAGCGAGAGAGAAATAAACAGAAAGGAAACTGCGTGTTGTGGAATGTGACTGCATGGTGTATTTTTGATTATACCCATAAACATCCAGAGGCCAGAGTAAGGCTAAAGTACCAGAACCCAGTGCATAAGGCCAGAGGGTCACAGAATGGCTTGCTGGGAAAACTTCACAACAGATCCTCCAGACAACCAATTAAAAGCTTCACTGCTGCTCAGATAAGACATTCATTTATTGCTTCAATCAGTAAGTTCTAATTCTTAATGGACACTTAGAGTTAAACAGATTTGAGATAATTTAAGAATGTAGTTTGATGGTGTTTGTTTTGTATTTTGCTTTTTTACCCACCTTACCCTCCCTTAACGCTTGTAATTTCAAATTCCTATTATATTTTCTCATGGGGGGGTTCTCAAGCAAAATCTTGTTTCCTATCTGAGGCGTGTTGACCTCGTCTCTTCAAGTCTGTAGTTTATTTCCTTCCTCACCGTATACAGTATATCCAAAACAGTGCCTCTGTTTCCTTCTCTTGCCAAGTTTTGACGGGTCTTATGTCACAGATGCATTGTGCTGCATGTCACATTGCATTTTTGTTTTTTATATCATTAAATTCTGACAGAAATATACAGCTACCATTTCCTGCTGTAGAAGGGATTATGCATTGAGGCAGGAAATGTGTTAACCACAACACAAGCAGCACAATATAAGATATATAGAATATTGCCTATTTCATTATAAAGGGAAATGAAGTAAATCTCAAATGGTAAAATGTTCTCATAAACCATAGCAATAGTATCTACAACTCATTTTATCAACCACTTTAATGGCCCTGCTTACGTCCAGATTTACATGGCTACAACAAATAATCAACATTTGTTCACACATTTGTTTGTTTGCTAACATTTTTTTACGTTTACCTTCATTACCCACAAATCTTTTGATTACACTTTATATAAAGTAAACACTGCACGCACAGAAGTTATAAATCCCAAGTTTTTTACAGGAAATCTGTGCTTTGTTTAAAAGCACTAGACAATATATAGCCCTGGAATTATAATAGTGGAGTTCAATCAGTAGATTTACAAAAGGCATTTGGAAGTATTGATTTATGCATTGTCGCAACAGATCCACAACAACATCTACAGCGGAGGTGATTGATAGCTGAAATTTATTTCAAATCAGAACGTCCACTGGCTATACATTCCTCAAAATCAGAATTAAATTTTAAAGTGAATTAAATGTTAATCAAAAACCTATGCCCATGTCCTGTATAATTTACAAAGAGCCTAAGGTACAACAGGAAAACAACTGACAACTACAGTGTGGGGTCAACACCATATATTTAAGGAAAGGAATAAATCAATGAGAGCAACGACTGGAAGAAACAACACCAGCACTGCAAAACTGAGGTGTGAAAGCAGCTTGCTGAAGAAAGGGTTAATCTATACAGTAGATATCAGGTCATTCCTAGGACTAGCAATTAGTGTTGCAAAGCTCGGGAATTTTGGAAATATTCCAAGTTGGAAAATGTACGGAATTGGGTAATTCATACAAGCTGTATCACATACAAAGCTTCATACAGCTGACTCATTCCACAACATCTGACTCATCTTCATCCATGTGCCACAATTCTCATATATTCCTGTGTATTTCCATGGAAAGCTTCCAAAATTCCCATCATTTCTAACCCTTCTAACAATCCCTTCACCAATGAGAGATAAAGCAAGACTCCTGCATCATTCATGCTGCTTTAACAGCAACATGATAAGCTGAATTAACCTGAAGGACTACAGCAACAAGATGACATACACACATAGTCTTCAAAGAGTGAACAGCACATTTTGTATTCTTGTAGCTCAGTTGGTAGAGCATTGCATTAGCAAAACAAATATCATATCTGCAAGTCACATCACAGAACATGCAGAGCATTTTTATTCCAAAAGGAATAAACTATAGTCAACATTTGAAATTTTATGAAAGGTCCACTTCAAATGTTGACTAGTGTATTTCGGATAGTGTATTCAGTGTTTTTCCTGGCTCAAAATGATGTGGAGTGGGTGTTATCCCGATTCACACATGCACAACACGCTTTACATGCAACATATTTTTAGGGTTTAATAATTAAATGATTAAAGAAAATTACAATTATTAACTTTATGTAATGAGATGTAATAAAATATAATGTTTTCAGTGTATTGCAGTCTTTGGTGATAGCTGATGTACATGGTCATAAACAACATCTGTAACCTCTGTCATCCTTTGATCCACTCTTGACAAAGAAAACTATTTATACTGCCTTCATTGCTTAATATAATAAACAAAAAAGTTGCGTTAATATCCTTGATCTAACAATAGTTATATATAACAAATTATATTTAATAATCATATGAAGCCCTTAATATTTTTGTCTACTATGGTAAATTGAGTTAAAGCAGCTCTGGCTTCTATCATTGCTTTTATGAATGCATCACCTCATGCCAGTCAAAATGACTGATATTGAACTAACCAACTTGTAACTTGTCAACAATTCTTCAATAATTTGCATTATTTGCGCTATGTCTTATAATAATGAGTAATATGTTTTATTAAATGCGGAGAAAAGCTCTTTCAGGTCCTCTGTTAAGCATTTCACTCATTGATCTGCACTTGATTCACTGAGCTCTGATTGATTCACTTGGTGAATGCATTGTTTCAACAGTTCATTAAAACAAATCGATTTAAAAGAATCATTCATTTTCGAGTTACATTGTGTTGAACGTGCGAATGTGATTGCGATTCATACCATAGTGCACCCCTAAACTCAGCTCTTGTCGTCGTCATCAATAACGTAGCAACATAGCAATTCTGGATGTTATATCTGCTTCAGTCAAGAGAAAGGCATCCAGTTTAAAGAGAAAAGAAGACTATTAGACTGACCTTCATCTTTTTCTAGCTAAACCTTGAACTATAACTATATGGAGACATCAGACCTTAAAAACAGAAAATATAGTCCGTTTACACCTTGTATTAAGATCTGTATTATGTGATCTTATCAAAAGTGGACAGTGCTACATTCAGGTGTAAACGGGTACGGTTTTGAGACAGGATTAATTAAATCGAATTTTGATTTAAGTCTAAACGTAATGTAAATACATTCTGATGTATACAAGAGAACATAAGACCACCTACTCACCTGTCAATCATCTATTACAAGATTGTATACCTTTACATTTGGCTTTCACACTGTTCGACTGCTTTTCACACCGAGTTTGCTTGCCCCACTCCCGTTTCCCCCCTGGTCTCTGTTCACATTATATTATTTGGGTCTGAACTGCGGTATGCTTATGTCAGCAAGCTGCAGCCATGTAACAATGTTGCTAGGTATTGGCTATGATAGAGAAGGCACAAAAAAAGATATTTGTATCACTTTGTTCTTTATTTGAACTTGGTTTTGAATGTTTCAAAAACCCACTGTTACACAGAAACCCAGTTGCATCTGTCTGCTGCAAAAATACTAAAATTGTTTAAAAAAAAGCAGGCTGTTCAGCAGAGCTTGTGGAGGCAACCATAAATGATCAGAAATTATGCTTACAGCATGTCACTCCCCCTTATCACCAAATCAAATGAGCACACATGTACGTGCATCATTAAAAGCGCTTCACTTCCGCACTTTGGTACATCTGCATTCATATTAGAAGTGAACCGTACCGAAGTTCATGAAACTGTACCCAAGACCACAGCATTCACATCATTCAAATGAACCAAACTCTGATGTCAATCGAACCCGGGTGTGCACACGTACAAGTGTGACTTAAAAGCAAACAACTGTCCAATTGAAAAAAGTGGAGAAGCCATGCATTTACATGCACAAGTTTCTTTAGTATGTCTGATGTCAACATGCAGAGGCAAACACATCCAAAGGTAACTTAATACAGCCACTCTACTAAAACAACAGATTTCTGCTTAAAACATCACATTTGTGCTTGGATTAAATATCAAATATATCTGTGACGACATGGTGTGCCATCCAGTAACACAGCAAAATAGTGTGTGATATATGTAGTTATAAAATCCAAGACATTCCCTTGAAATCCAAGCACAAGTAGTCAGGAGACATGAGGCAAAGTTTACTCTCACACCTGACTGCTTCTGATCGAATTACCAAGATGGATTTTAAAACCAGGTGTAAAGAGTGCTCGAGTCTAATGACACCTTGAGACTCAACGCCAGCAATTTTCATTGGCCTGCGTGAACCTCAGCAACTGCTGCTTCATGGAGAGTCAGATCGATGGAGGTGGAGGCTGACACTGCTCAAGTGAGCGCATGAGGAAAATCTATTTTCTCCAGTAGAGCCATAAATCTAAAGGAAAGGTATAATGATGATGCAAAAAAAGAACGATAGCTCATTTATTTTACAGGTATACTGACAGATGCCTTAGCACTAGATCACAAAGAGGTGCCGTTCCACTGCAGTAAGGTTAAGGAGGAGAGATTCGAAATTAAGGCTTGGCGAAACTGGGAAGCAGCTCAGGGTTTTGCAATAAGGACATAAATCTTGTCTTAATAAAAAATAAATAAGCAATATAATGTCATCACATACCTGGGCGGTTTCACCATATAACACTATTGTTTGGAATTGCTCTGATGAAACACAAACTGACCTGTTGAAAAGGTCAGAGCAAAGTTTTTGTGTGCTTTTGTAAAACTGATGAATGTGCTTCTAGCTTGCTTTACAAATCTATATGTTTAATACTAATGTCCACAATTTTGGATTACTTCGCTGCCAAAATACTGAAAAAGCAGTCCTTCATTGTGAGCTAAAAATGAGCAATAATCCACCATGAACATCCAGACAGGCCACAAATAGTACCAGTGAGATGAGGGCTCCTCTTTAGCACTATCAGATAAGCTAAGCACCCCACACTTCCACAGTTATATCCCTGGAGGACAGCCAGATGGTTCCTTTCAAACTGCGCTAAGGATGAACAAACAGCCTAAAGTACATTATCTCATCCGTGCTGATTGAAGCTTTTGTGAATCAACAGACCTAAACGGCAAACTATTCTCTGGAGGATGGAGGTGCGGTGGTTTGTTATATTGCAGCTGAAATGACCCTCTTGCTGTTTCATTTGGCCTTCTGTCTAAACCTACCAATGTAAGACTCAATTCAATTACATTGACAGGCGGGCAGCGCGAGAGATCGGTCACTGTACAAACACCTTCACCGCAGCCCAGTAGGAACACGTCCAGTTGAGTCTGCCAGAAAAGTCCCTACATCTACCAGAGCATAAAGCTGTTGGCTGGGGGACATAATAAAATTACAGAAAGTGGTTTGTTTTTACAATGAAGAAAGGTTTTGTGTATCTTGGATTTATTTCAACATGGAGAACAGCTGACAGGGCACCAACAGAGCAAATCAGGTTCACTTTCATTTAAAAGCACTGCTTTCTCACCCAGACCTGGTTTGTGAACCATATTCGAAGACCAAGCCCCCAACCAAATTCTGTTTAGGCTTGTTAACCAATTCTGTCAGTATACACAAATACCTCAAGAAAACAAATGTTTTATAGAGGCACAAGCACTATAAATGGGAAATCTGATTTAATGTAAAATAAAGCCACTGTGTATCTTTTCACTGTCGTCTGTAACAGATAGCGGCAGGGTCTACAAAGGCAAAACATGGGTGGTGCGTTATAATGCACTGATATTAAACATCTTGTCATAATAAAAAATATAAGCCTTAGATACAGAGACTTTTTCCATATGTATGAAAATATATAGCCTTTAACTAAACTGAGACAAGGCAGATTCAGCAGATCTGATCTTAGAGTAATAAAGCTCATATTCTAAAAGGCATAACATCTAGAATGACAAGGTAGATTTTAAAGCATGGGGCCAGGGTAAAAGCTTTGCTGTCTCCTCTGACAAACTGTGTTCTGGGTGGTGTTTTCCAAAGGAAGCTGGCTCGAGTCGAGGCATTTGGCTGGTTCCTGCACACAGTGTGTCCATTGAACCCTGTTCCTGACTTCACCAGGGCCAGAGCCATAGGCGAAAGAAGCTGTACTGAGGTGGCGCAATTACAATACCCTCTTTCACTACCAGTCTGTGCCCTCCTCCCAATACCCCACCCTGACTCCTGACTGTGCCAGAGTCTAGCAGATACAAGACCTATTCATGAAAAGCAGTGATACTGATGCTCCTAGAAATACAGAATTTCATGATATTAGCTGATATGATCAGTTTGTCCAAAAGAATATCCTGACATCGTTTACACACCCTTACGTTCCTGTAGCCCAACTGATAGAGCAAGACACTAACAATGCCACGGTCAAAGTTTTGTACTTGTACTTGTAGTTGCAGTCACTGAATGTACACTTTCAGAAAAAAAGGTGTCAAAAATGGTCCCTAGCCTACCCTATCAAAAAGTACACCTTTGCACCTAAAGGGTTCATATTTGTACGTCAGAGTTACATACTAGTTCCAAAGAATGCATATAGTACCTCAAAGGTACACTTTCTGGTACCAAATGTATACATATTTGTACCTAACTCTGTACCTACATCAGAGATTGCATTAGACTTTTTTATTGTCTGTCATTTTGACAGACAGGGTTATACAAATTTTGTCATAATTGATTATTATCTCTCATTTAAATTTTAATGATAATAATTCATAACTTTCGTTTTAGTTCACATTTTCATTTTTATTCAAAGTTAAAATATGTGTGTTTATTTGTTAAAGGAACACTCCACTTTTTTTGAAAATAGGCTCATTTCCAGCTCCCCTAGCTCCCCTCTTCCTTAGCATAATCCATTGAATCTGATTAGACCATTAACATCGCTCTCAAAAATGACTGATGGAAAATTAAAATCGCAATATTTTCAGCCTTAGATTTTCTAATCGCAACTTTTAATTTCCCGTCGGTCTTAGTACACAATGTAACTAGAGAAGAGTCAAGTTTTAAATAGGAAAAATATTGAAACTCTGGTCATTTTTGAGTGCAATGCTAATGGTCTAATCAGATTCAATGGATTATGCTAAACTATGCTAAAAGTGGTACTGCCAGACCCAGAGATCGGCTGAATGGATTTCAAAACGGTAAAATGTTTAACAGGGGAGCTGGAAAATGAGCCTCTGGAGTGTGTTGAACTTCAGCAGAACTGCGCAGATCAACGTATGACATCAAAGTATCCCGCGAGAGATTTGAGACCAGTGCTTATTAATTGCTCTCTCGCAAAACTTCACGTAGATTAGTCTGTGCAGCGCTGCATTAAGGCAAATACGCACTTGCCACCAACAGGACATGGCTGGGAATTACATTTATAAGTTATAGTAAATTGCTCTCAATCTGTAATCTGTCAAATTGATGGATGGCTTTTAGATTTTTCCATCACTGCTAAAAATAATCAAAGATGGAAAATTTTCGGTTAATGTGACCTCTGACCGGCACATATGGACATTTCAAACAATACTGCCCGGCTGACAGATTGGGACCATTTTTTGACCATTCTTCTGACAGTGTATAAAAGAACAAAGTCAACATTTAAATTCAGAAAATAACTGAAAACCCTAAATCGATGTAGCCATGTATTCAATCCTGTAGATAACGTCTCAGTTACTATCGTAACCTCGGTTCCCTGAGAGATGGGAACAAGACATTGCGTCCGCTGACACTATGGGTTAACTCCTCCCACTTCACCAAAACTGAAATCTTATTGAATAACGCCATTGCAGGGCACTGGCCAATCGTCGCTGACTGCGCGAGGGCTGGAAGCCTATAAAATGCGGTGTAAGAGCGACGAACGTCAGAATCTCGACTGAACGAAAAGGGCTGGCAAGCTGCGAGCTTGGCGGATAACGCAATGTCTTGTTCCCGTCTCTCAGGGAACCGAGGTTACGATAGTAACCGAGAAGTTCCCTATCGAGAGC
>JAPMOP010497856.1:0-10118 GCA_029874735.1 Cobitis vettonica | reverse complement strand
TAGTAATTATGTTCTAAATTAAATGTGACCTTGAGAGAACTTGCGTGCTCGTCTCCCATAGCGTTTAATGCGGCACTTTCCTGAAATGGTGTGCTTTGTGATGGAAATAGCAGCCATTTTGTTTGGTTGCTCTCCCCCCGTTCCCTTTTCCTGATGCACTGATTTACACATTTTAAAGTCGAGTGGGTACAGAAGCAGAGAAGAGCAGGAGAAGAAGATAAATAGAGTGGCCTTTTTACGTCTAAAGTTGGTTGTGTTGCGCTAATTGTGTTGTCATGAACCAAAGAGGGCTTACATTTATACTTAACCTTCAAACTTGCCTTAAGTGTTGGTTCATGACCACGATTTCAGATTTGCCATTTGAAGTTAAGGGTCTTTTCTCCAGCATTGTTAATGGCACATATGTAGCGAGAGCATGGCGTAATGACCAATCATCTTACAGATAACAATCAAATGACTTAATAATGAGATTTTGCGGATTAATTAATCCACAAAATGGATTTATCAAACCTATTATGATTTCTTTTCTCTTGTGATCAGGTGATTGCTTCAGACGTGCTGCCAGAGAAAATGTTTCTACCAGTGCAGAATTCAGATACCCAGCAGACAATGAGCGGTCTAAACACTAACGAAACAAAGAAATTGGATGGTTAGTATGCATTTCACATTATTATTATCTTTTTTTTTTTTTTATAATTTTTTTGTAATTGAAAAATCTTCCCATTCTAAATGAATCAATATTTGCTCTTTAATTTCCAAAGTATTTTACTTATTTTTAGTTCTGTTTTTTTTTTTAGAAATTATAGCAGATGCTGAACCCGAAAGAGGTTCCACACCTCAAGAAACAGCAAAAATCCATAAGCAACCTTTGGAAGATGCAGAATCCACAAAGGAGAACAGTGCGGCTTTTCCTTGCTGGCAAAAAGGCTGTAACAAAGTCTTTACGTCCTCAAGTGCACTCCAAACACACTTCAACCAGCTTCATAGTCAGAAATCTCCTACGGCAATATCCGACAGACACATTTACAAGTACCGGTGCAATCAGTGCAGTCTGGCTTTCAAAACCCCTGAAAAGTTGCAACAGCATTCTCAGTACCATGCTATCAGAGCTGCAACCATGTGCTGCCTCTGCCAACGTAGTTTTCGTACACTGCAGGCACTTCGGAAACACCTCGAGACAAACCACCTGGAGCTAAGTGAAACCCAGATACAGCAGCTTTATGGTGGTTTGATGATGAATGGCGAGTCCCTGGTCTCTAGAGACCAAGCTTTTGGTGAAGATGAAGAATCACCAGAGGAAACTGTGATGAAAGATGAAGAGGAATGTGACTTGGAGGAGAAACTAAGTCCTACTGACCATGATTCAGGTTTGGTTATAGACAGTGCTGAATGCGACCTCAAACAACCAGTTCTTTCACTGCTAAAAGGCCCAAATATCACAATGGAGAAATTTCTAGATCCATCAAGGCCTTTCAAATGTACGGTTTGCAAAGAGTCTTTCACCCAGAAGAATATTCTCTTGGTTCACTATAACTCCGTGTCACACTTACATAAACTGAAACGGTCTTTGCACGACACGTCAACTGGCATGCAAGAACCTGTTAACAGTACAGACCACAAACCATTCAAATGTAGCATTTGCAATGTAGCGTACAGCCAGAGTTCAACTTTAGAGATTCACATGCGTTCTGTCCTGCACCAGACCAAAGCTCGTGCATCCAAGCTTGATTCATCTAGCTCACGCTCAGAAACTGTTAGCCCTCTTTCAGGCAAAGCAGTGTCTTCACCAAAGCCTGTGATTTCCCTGAACCGTGCTATCTTAAGCCACAAACAAAACAGTGACCACAATGGCACAACTGCAAACACGGATATCAGCCAACCTTCAACATCTGAAGTCAGGCCGAAGTTGGTAGACATTATTGATTCAGCTACTAAGCAACAACAGGTGTCATTGCAGCAGCCATTACAGCAACAACAGCAGTTCGCCCAGGCTCAGGCCCATCTTCAGCAAGAGCTCCAAAAGAAAGCTGCCCTTCTTCAATCCCATTTATTTAGTCCTGCACTTTTACATAATTTTCCTATGGCAACAGAGGCTCTTCTTCCAGTGCAACAGCAGCAGCAGTTACTTTTTTCTTTCCTTATTCCAGGAGGAGAGTTTCATATGAATCCAGAGCTGAATCTGATGGGCCCTGGACTAAATTTAAACACATTAAAGCCTGCTGTAAATGAGGATCCTGCTGATGGCCTGATATATTGTCCTACACAGAAACAAAACAGAGAACAAACTCATACTTCTCACCAAACTGCCTCTGTAGATCTCGCAGAGAATTGTGCCACTCCTCCTGAAGAACCTAATGAACCAAAACTGTCCAGTGATTCACAGTGTAAAAAGGACACAGCTGGTCAGAACAATAGGGAAGAATCAAAAGAGACTGATGATCTGAATAGCAATGAAAAAGCAGATTATCTTAAAGGCAGCAAAGACCTAAATGAAGAGGTGTCAGACAATGGAGACGTTTCAAATAAATTCCTTCCCCCCAGAATAGCCCACGATGCACCTGGAAATGCATCAAGGGCTTTGCTTGAGAACATTGGGTTCGAGTTAGTCGTGCAGTTCAATGAAAACAAGCAGCTATATCAGAAAAATCTTGCTGAGCCATTACCAAATGAAGTTGGGGATGTATCCAATGCCAAAGAGCTCGATAATTCAGTGAACACAAAGAAGCTAGGATGTGAGCCTTGCGGAAAGCTTTTTTCAAATGCATTGATACTAAAGAGCCATAAAGAGCAGATTCATGGTTCCATTTTCCCTATCAAGACATTGGAGAAATTTGCGAAAGACTACAGGGAGCAATATGACAAACTCTTCCCACTGAGACCTACAACTCCTGAGGCTTCTCCTGTATCTTCCCCATCTCCGTCACCTCCTGCACCCCCTCCCATTTCAGTTGAGCAGCCACAACAACAACAACAAGCAGTGCAACCAATTATACCTGCCTCTTCACTCAGTGCTACTCCTACAACTGTCTCCATTCCGCAAATTAAGGCTCCATTAGCCCCAGTTCATCTACCCATGGAACTGCCACTCTTTCCTCCGCTCCTGATGCCCCCATTACCTTTACAAGCTTTGTCTCCTCAGGTCCCTGTTCATCTGCCCCCAGTGGAGCCTGGCCTGACAGCTGATTTGACTCATCTCTATCAACAGCAGTTAACTCCAGCCATGTTACAGCAACAAAGTAAAAGACCACGAACCAGAATCACAGATGACCAGCTGAGAATCCTGCGTCAGTATTTTGACATTAACAACTCCCCAAATGAAGACCAGATCCATGAGATGGCCAACAAATCAGGTTTGCCACATAAAGTCATAAAGCACTGGTTTCGGAACACTCTGTTTAAAGAACGCCAGCGCAACAAGGATTCTCCATACAACTTTAGTAACCCTCCCATCACAACCCTGGAAGATGTAAATGTGGATACCAGGCCACCCTCTCCTGATCCACCAAGGCAAGAGTGTTATGGAGGCAGGAGATCTTCAAGAACCAGGTTTTCTGATTACCAACTGAGAGCACTGCAGGATTTCTTTGATGCCAATGCATACCCCAAAGATGATGAATTTGAGCAGCTGTCTAACCTCCTCAATCTTTCCACTCGTGTGATTGTGGTATGGTTTCAAAATGCCCGCCAAAAAGCTCGAAAAAACTATGAGAACCAAGGTGAGAGAGTGAAGGATGGTGAACATCGAGATCTATCTAATGATCGCTACTTTAGAAATTCCAACAACAGTTTCCAGTGTAAGAGATGCAGCACAGTATTTCAGCGTATTTTTGATATTATCAATCATCAGAAACAACATTGTTACAAAGATGAGGATGAGGAAATGCAGGATGACCTGAATGAAACTGCGATGGAGTTCAAGATTGAGTGTCATAGTCCAATATCTGGACCCTCACAGTTCACACAAGCAAATATGTGCTCGAGCCCTTCTAGTTCATCTGTGTCTAGCACCAATGTAAAGTCCACCGATTCTGAGCATCTGCACACAGAAAATCTCACCAAAGAGCTTAAACAAACATGTGAAGGATCATCTGACATTAAAGAGGCTGAAAGTATCAATTCTGAGGAAGCAGAAAACATGCAGCAGCCAAAGTCTCAATGTGAGGAGAAACAAAATGCAAGCACAGAGATTCACACTCATTCACTTCTTAAACAACAAAAGCTTTCCGGCACATCTCAAACAAGTCCAACTCCATCACAGACCTCCCAAAAAAATGTTAGTCCTTTAGAGACTTCAACTTCAACTGAACAACAACGGCAAAAGCCAGCCCAGGAAATAAGCCCTTACCAATGCATCCAGTGTAAATTGATCTTCCCTTCTTTTGAACATTGGCAAGAGCACCAGCAAATGCACTTCCTTACTCAAAGCTATTTTCCTTCCCCACAGTTCCTAGACCGGCCTGTAGATATGCCTCTTATGCTGTTTGATCCCACTAACCCTCTACTGGCAAGGCATTTGCTTTCAGGTACAATTCCCCAGATAGCAGCACATCCACCCCCAATGACCACCATACCCGATTCAACCATAAACTCTCTGAAAAGGAAGCTTGAAGAGAAAGCAGGATCCAGTTCTATGGAGAATGATTGGGAAAATAATAGTGATGAACCCCACCGAGACAAACGCATGAGAACCACCATAACACCAGAGCAGCTTGAGGTGTTATATCAGAAATATCTTTTGGACTCCAATCCAACACGCAAGATGCTTGACCATATCTCCAGTGAGGTGGGTCTGAAGAAAAGAGTAGTTCAGGTCTGGTTCCAGAATACCCGTGCACGTGAGAGGAAAGGTCAGTTTCGGGCTATGGGTCCATCTCAAATCCATCGCCGCTGCCCATTCTGCCGTGCTCTGTTTAAGGCACAGACTGCTCTTGCTGCCCACATACGTTCACGTCACTGGCATGAAGCAAGAAATGCAGGTTATAGTATGGCTATATCTCAAGATCAAGAAGGTTCTCATATCAAAGCTGATTCATTTGATTTTGCTAATTATTCTCAGTTTTCAGACGCCATCGATCATTCAGATTCTCCAACAAGTAAAAGCAATGACATGTCCTCACATCAGCAGCGTCTCAGCCCTAGGCCATTAAAGGGTGAGGGAATAGAAGATTTTGAGATCACTTCCATGAAAAGCTATCAGACTTTTGAACTGAGCAAGCTAAATAACTGTGAGCCTAGCCCAGACATGACCCATGACCATACAACTGATGAAGGAAATTACTCTCTAGAAGGTAAACATGACAGCACTGACCACATGTCACCCAACACTGAAAGAGAGGCTTCTTCGGAAAATGATGAAAAGATGTCTTCTGGACTACTTAGCCCAGCAATAAGTTTTAATGCTAAAGATTTTGATAACGATTTAGTCCTGGATTACAGTGAAAATTCCAGTCTGGCTGATCCAGCTTCACCATGCCCTGGTAGCTCCAACAGTCAAGGCTTTGACAGTGACAGACAGAGTCAAAAGCGTCACCGTACTCAAATGAATAACTTGCAGGTTAAAGTTCTCAAAGCCTGTTTTAGTGACTATAAAACTCCAACAATGCTTGAGTGCGAAGCCTTGGGAAATGACATTGGACTCGCTAAGAGGGTTGTTCAGGTGTGGTTTCAGAATGCTCGAGCCAAGGAGAAGAAGGCAAAGCTTAGTCTTGCCAAGCAGTTCGGTACAGAGAGTACCTCTATTGATAGACCTAAAACAGAGTGCACTCTGTGCTCTGTCAAATACAGTGGACGCTTGTCTGTTCGTGACCATGTCTTTTCCCAGCAACACCTTGCTAAAGTTAAGGAGGCCTTGGGTGGCCAGATGGAGAGGGACAAGGAATATTTGGGTTCAGTAACTGCCCGCCAGCTGATTGCTCTGCAAGAGGTGGATCAGCTAAAAAAGTCAAGTGCTGTTCTTGGACTTAACCAAACTGCCTTTCAAAGCCAGTCATCTATGAACTCAAGTCTGCAGACACCTACAAGCCTACCAGGAGGTAGCAATAAAATGGCAGCAAGTTTTTCTTCCATTAAAACAGGTATGTAGCTAATCTGTACTTTTTATATAATAAAATCTCAGAGAATATTGGCATTTTACGTTTACATGTGTTTGGATGTCGTCATATATTTCTTTGTAACTACTAATTCTTTTATTTGTTTTTGGAAGGTGTCAGTGAGCCTCCTGTACACGAAGCGGACCGCAAGCCAGCATTGACATCCTCTTCTGCCATATCAGCTATGGATGACAAAGATGTAGTTAGCACAACCAACTCTGTCTTGACTCCAAAGACCATGCAACAAGACCTCCGGTTTCCCAAAGAAAACGATACTGAGAATAAAAGGATTCCCATAAACACGTCTGACACTATTACTCTTTGTGGTAAAGAGAAGCCAGAATCCTCAAAACCAGCAGTATCTACTCCAAATATTCCAAGAGAACATGCCATCGATCCAGCTCAGCTACAAGCTCTTTATGCAGCAATGAAAACTGACCAAGCAGCTCTGCTCACTAGTCCCCTCCTGCCCTATATGATGCCTGGCTTTCCTCCTCTTTTTCCTCCCCATATCCCCGCACCCATGTCTAGTGGGCTTCTGCAACCTATGTTTGGCATAGATAACATGTTCCCATATGGTCCCGTCTTGCCACAAGCTCTAATGGGGCTATCACCAGGCTCCATTCTCCAGCAATATCAACAAAATCTGCAGGGTGCATTGATGCAACAAAGACTACAGCTGCAACAGAAACAGTTGCAGCAACCAGAGAAACCAAAACCTGCTCGCCTTCATCAAGAAGACACCAGAGGACCTGTTGTGGATTCAACCAAACATGTCAAGAAACAAGACACACCCAACGACACAGATTCCCCCTCTGACTCCGTCAACACTAAGCAGCCGCAACTAGATGATACTATTCTTCGAAGCCACTGTATTGTCTCCAAAGCAGTGTGTGGAGAGGAGGGCAACGATGGTCGATTATATGACTGCCTTGCCTGTGAGGTATCTTTCATCGGGGATGCAGAGCTCGTGAAGCACCTGGAATACCCTCAGCATAGACAAAGAGTGGCAGAGAGAATGATTTCCAAAGAGCATGCTTCTCCTCAATTACCTCACATCAGTCCCTCATCTACCTCTCAGCAAGACCCATCCAGCGAACAGAGATCCTCTTCAGCTACCCAGCCTTCTTTAGGGATTCCCTCTGCAACCTCTATCCCTTCACCAACAAGTTCTGACAAGTGTACATCAGATCTACAATGTCCGACTTCAGCTTTACTCGAGACTGCCCAAAGCTCAAAGGCTTGTTCGCATCACGTTCTTTCGCCTTCTAATGATACCTCAAGCCTGACAAGCCTCGCAAAGCCTTGTCACGTAGAACCTGCAGACTCTGCAGATGGGCGTTGCAATGGATCGAAGAATGGACAAGACTCAACGTAATATAGTGAAGCAAGAGGTTTGATGCTTTCCATATCAGTTGTTTTTATGGCTTGGCCAGCCTCAGAGGAAACTTTACATAACAGGCAGGAGAAAAGTCGAATAAAAATGCCTCCTTTGTAGATTACACTGGGGGGGAAGACATGTCTCGCTAGTTTGACAGACTGTTTTAAATGGACTGAATCCTGTAGGATCCTACTTGCATTACCAGTGCTTGTAACCAAAAACAAGTGTCAGTAGAATGTTTTTTCCATTTCAATATGCTGGTTTTTAACTAAAATTGAGTATATGTGAAACTGTTTGGAAACTAAAGGGTGCACAGCTAAAGACTGGTGAAGAACCTAAAATGGTTTCGTTATTACCTAACTAACCAAAAGTCTGTTTATGACAAAGAAGTTTGAACAGACCCTCACGAAACACCCACACTATTTTTTGCCCTGTTAAGTGTTCAAATATTATATTATTGGCTTAATGAAGTGATGTAATGTATTTTGATGTTGTCTTCTCTCAGGTCAACAGCTCTCAATTTTGTTCTGTTACAAGACATACCAATAGAAAATATATGAAGCCCAAAAGAAATGTAGTGTAACGAATGAAAATGTTGATTTCAGATTTGCTTGAAATTGCAACTAAGCTTTTAAATGTTTTTCTTTGTGGACACTTATTTGTCCAGACACAAAGTCGACCGTTTTAAATTGTGCAAGTTTTCGTTTATTCATTCATTTTTGGAAAACGACAAAAAACATTGTGTTAATGATAGATACATGTATGAAAATTTTGGTGTTGCGTAGATTGTCGAATTCAAATGACTTAATTGTATGGTAGGTTTAAAACAAAAGACTTGTATATTTAACTTTTGTATCGTCCCAGTCAAAGACACTTGAGGCCGTTTAGCCGTGCTCATGTTAAAACATATAGCATTTACTCTCGAATGCTGTCGAAAAATTGTCACTGTACAACTAACTTCCTCTCCTGCACTGAGCCAAGTTAAAAGACCCTATCTGTGTATGAATTAGATCGATGCACATCTTGACAAGATATTTTCTATTTTGTTGTCTTTCAAACAGAACATTTCAATTGTGCACTTAATTTTTTTCAATACTGTAAAAAACGGTAGTACTTTGTTCTTTTTCTTTATTTCTTAACATTTCTGCACTTGCCATAAATAACAATAACGATGATGATGTTATGAAACAATAATAACTTACAGTATTGCTTTATTAAAGGAAAATCCAAAGATAACGTAGTCTTACCATTGGTGCATACAAAAAAAACTTTATACTTGAGAAAATATTACCGTTTTTAAGGAATGGAAATCTTTTAAGATGATGGAGCCAGCTACAAGAATACTGTTTTAGCTAACTTATTAGAACATTTGTGACCTCATATAAGAACCAACCAGAGAACCAAAAATTAAAGCAGGAAAACAAAACTCTGTGGATATAAGACGGCACTGCTGTGTAGCCATTGTAGTTTGTATTATAGAGGTGGAGATCACACACAGTTCGCTTCTCTATGTCTGGTCTTTCTTTTCGATTTCTTTTTTCTTGTATTGTTTGGTCTATTAAATGTACTGGGCCGAATTGTCGAGGATATAGAGTGTGCTGCTAATGTAGGTTTGTACTAAGATGCATGCTTGATTTTGCTTTTCGCATTCGAAGCTTTAATGACAACCGTCAGTAGCCACGACGTCGTCCTCGTCTCACTGCAGCTCTGTCCACACATGACTGAAGACTGTGATGATTTAGTTTCTTGAACTACATTATGTCCTTCTAGCCAACCAATGTTGAAAACCAATGATGTTATATTTATACAAAGTTTGCATTCCAAATATCACATTGTCATTTCTTTTTTTTCTTTTTTATCATTGTATTCTGCTTCTAAGGGGACTGTGTAACGCATTCTCTCACTACTGATGATGAACTGTGAGAGACTGTTACTCTATGTAATGTTATTACTGTAGCGATCGCCAAATAATGTATGTTCATGATGCACTTGGGTTTATTCATGTGACTCACTGGGCTAATGTCTCCCGTTCTCTTATATACAAGCATTCAAAGTGAATAAAAAAGTTTTCTTTTAATAGACTGGCACGTCTTCATGCTTATCGGGATTCTCGTTCAGCTCTTTGTACAGGTATTTTTTTACTTTCTCATCTGATAAATTGAAGGTTGCAAGTAACATCATACTTTCGCCAAATTGCACACCAAATTTGTTGCGATCGATGATGTGTGATTTGATAATGTGTGTTTCTGCTACGTCCTTAATCAGATTGCATGCGCCCTGTACTCTGCTGAGCCGGTGTAAAGGAGACGGGCAGTCAGCCAAAGCACTGGAAATCAATGGAGGTTAAACGAGACAAAATCAATGCAGTGAGTTCAAACAGAGATTCAAGTTCACGTGTATTAGTGAGCAAGGCTGCGACCACTGTAAACAACCAGAGGGACACATCATGCCCCCCTCGAATATTCATAATCAATATGGGTTTCAACATATGAACATGAACCAATTCAAGAAGCAGGTGGTGGTGATCAAGTTTGTAAGCTACAGTGTTGATTTCAGAGTTAATGTCACAAAAAATGGTGCTAAATATTTCATTATTTTGAGTGGCATGCAAAGTTCTCACAATATGATTTCTATAAACCCTTTTCAGT
>JAPMOP010478714.1:0-11241 GCA_029874735.1 Cobitis vettonica | reverse complement strand
GCGCTCATTTCAAAAACTCAGTAACGGTCTTTGGATTCTCAGTCGGGGAAAACATCCTCTTTTACATCTTTAAAGAGTTATTTTTCTCTGACACTAAAATGATAGAAAATGTGAATTGAAAGGAAAGGAGACATACAGTAAATAACAAAAGTTAAACGTCTTAATTATTGCAGGAGAATTTAAATGCATCTATAGCCTTGAAGTGTCAAAAAACTGATGGTTTAAATTAGAGCTCTTCAACCGTGCTCCTGGGGACCCACTGCCCTGCAAAGTTTAGTTCCAACCCTGCTCCAACATATCAGCCTGTAGTTATCACGCAATCCTCATTAATAATTATAATAAATGAACCACAATTTAAGCAGCACTTGAAATGGAGAAACGTGACAGTTGTCCTGATGTTCAGTTCAAAGCGTGCTCCTAAAGCTTGGGAAGGGCGGGCTTCCATTCAGACAAAATGTCAGAAATACCAGCATGCACCAGCTCACTTCAAGCACTTAATTCAAACAAGTTCACTGCCGCCAATTCAAAGTTAAAGTAAAAGGCTCACGGCTGCACGCGCATTTTTAAGAGATTACGCAAGCATCTTATTCAAAAAACTGCAGCTAATTCAAAAGTGAATGTATAAAGCGCATGGCTGCCGCTTCACAGACATTCATAAGCTGTTTAAACCACCTTCCCTCACTTGGTGATACCCGTATCACCGGGTTTGTCACACGTCAATTAACTGGTGGGGAAATTGGTCACACATACCTAATGTAAAGTTAAAAGACATTTGGTTAGTTAAAAAATGTTATGTGTGTGATTTGTGATGTGTTCATTGCGTGTGAGCTGAGCGAGGATGACAACTGACTTTGAACAATGGTGCAAAACAACGTTAGATTTTTATGTTGTTACGAGAAGTATAAAAAAAATTTGGGTTATTTTGAGACTATGACGGAACAAATTTGACTTGCCATACAACAGTGGTTCTCAACTTTTCGGTGTGTGCCAATTTATTTTTATTTTATTTTTTTAGTTTAAATAATGATTGACCAGCCTACTTATGCGATAAATGATGTTTTCATTTGTTGGAAATATGTTGCTCTCGGCCAGCACCAGTAACTTGTCACTTTTTATTCAAGTTGTCATTAAGTATTAAATAAAAATAAACATGCTACTATTGAAAATGACATAAGAAATAAAGCACCCTAAAATGTTTATAATTAATAAATTAACATATCAAACCTTTTTATGTGACAAATATTAAATAATGTGGTCACAAGATTGGCATAAAGCCTGCTAATAAATGTGAAATGTAATTGCATGGAGAAAATAATAAAGATCGGGAACTTGTTTTAATAACATTAGTTTTTATGACACGTTTTAAAGCACATCAGTCCATGAAAACATACAGTTTGAACACAATTCTGATGTGCTCAGTTTTAATTTGTTCTAGAAATACATGCTTGCAGACTTTTTGTGTGAATGTGAACACTCTTTATAGTAGGCCTATTTTTTCTTGTAATCTCCACTGGTGCGGTTGACTGATTGTGGAAACAAGCTGGGTAACACGTTCACTCAATGACTTGTGAAAATTAGGGATGCGCCATTCAGGAATTTTGCTGCCGATACGGAGTACAGATTTCTTGTCATCATAAGTTGTGATATAAGCTCTTTGGTAACTGTCACAGTTAACTTTTACTCAGATAAAGTAACACCACAGATGTTGCCTTTGCTATATTATTTGCTGTAATTAGGTATATTATTGTTTTAATAGAGAATCAAATTAATAAGCACAAATATTCATTCTACAAAGAGCAATTTAATGACTTTTAAAAAAGCATATGCCTGTTTAAAGTAATGAAAATATAATACTGCAGGTAAAATTAAATGTTTAAACTTTCAAAACTTTAAAACACATGCCGATAATAAAGTTTCGGCATGAAGATGCAATGTCCACAAGAGAGAGATATGTTGTATACGCTGTTTGATGGGGATGTAAAGGTGCATCGCCCTGCGTGTTAGGACTGCAGTGTGCAACAATAGAATATACACATGTAGCATGATTTTAATTATATCCCTGTAACGCAGAGAGAAATCCAAATTTGCAGGTCGCACATGAGAGACAGGTTGTAAAAATGCTGGCATGTAAAAAAAAATGGTCTTAAAATGCACCCATATTCAGGAGTTTGTGAAATCGGCCAACTTTAGTGAGTACCGTTCGAGTCATTTAATTCGATGATCAACCGATACCAATCTGCGGGCAATCGATTGGAGCATCCCAAGTGAAAATCTAAGGTTATAGAACCGATTTGGAGGAGAAATTCAAATCATGGCAGCAAGGAATGCATTCTGGTTGAGTACAATCTGTGAATATGACTGCGACCATTGATAATAACTCACCTGATAGTCCAGTCTCTTGATATTGGGCACATCCATGTTGTGGGTGGAGGGGCATATATCTTCATTCTTCTTTCCAGTAAATATATCAATACCAACCATGTGAACCTGATCAAAACAAATAAGGAGCACTTTTACCATTTCAACATTATGTAGTACCTACAAATGTGCCATTTTTACATGAGCCGGTCTCTTGGCAGCATGTTTACTAATGTGATACCTTAGCATGTCCATGCTTGCCAGTCTTGGAGGTGGACATCTCCACAATCTTGCATGGACGTCCCTTCAGCACTACAAAGCCGTTCTTACGCAGAGCACTG
The DNA here is from genome assembly GCA_029874735.1 of Cobitis vettonica. Lineage (NCBI taxonomy): Eukaryota > Metazoa > Chordata > Actinopteri > Cypriniformes > Cobitidae > Cobitis > Cobitis vettonica. Next base: position 8,542 of record JAPMOP010478714.1, on the reverse strand, counting down.
CACTGCATTGGGAAGGTCAGTGAAGCTCCAGCATCACCACCGGTGAAATCAGCATCAAGATCATCCATGATGGGTTAATTTAAGAGGATTCTGTGCATAACAAAGAAATAAATTACTCAATTACATTATTTAAATCACTGCGTTATAATACTGCACGAACTGTGGCAGCGTACTAGTAACAACTGCTAAATGAAAAGTGACGCGTAGGCTACGGCGCAGGTCCTACGCACCATGGCCTTGCACGTGCGATTTCCATGTCTAATGGTATGGTAGCATGGTAGCACAATGCTAGTTTTTTGGTACTTTCCCGATGTTATATAACAGTTATTTGTCAGATGATCTCATTTCTTTTAGTGATCAACTGAATCGTGTTTGCAATATTAAACATAAAAGACCATTTAAATGCAATGCAACATTAAAAACACACGTAACTTACAATTTCCGGTAAGAGAATACACAAAATGCGCCAAAGACATTTTCATTTGTTTAAAATACAGAGAAATCATATTGGACAATAAAATGTTAATTAATCTCAATACACAACCAAAATATAGAGGTCTAATTCAACTTTATAGCGAGAGCACGAGCTCCACGTTACTAGCGGGCAACTACGGTATAACTTAGCTGAAAAATGTGGCGTAAACTTTACTTACCAACGTAAACTATCGAGTAAACGAATTATTTGTCGACGTTGTGAATGGCCAGATCTAAAAATGATTGACTACCAACACGACCAGACCACCGATAGCAAGCGTTTAAGCTTAATCTACATCAGCCAGATACGATATTCGAGTTCGGGCTGGATGAATGACTCACTTTACAAGTGCACACAAAGTTAACCGGAACTACCGAGTTAACGCAATCCCTTAAATAATTTTGTTAACAAAACCAGTATAAACTCAGGATAAAACTCAACGCATGGCATAAAGCTTGTAGTAAAGTAAACCGATGTACTCAGAGCTGAATCGAGAACTTTTGTAGGCCGTTATGCTATGCATTTCATTTCTAGCTTTTCATTATCTTGAAACCCACACACATAGAAAATAAAGCACAACTTTAAACATCGTTGCCCTTATCACACAATACAATACTCTTACACACTTGTATTCACCCACTATACTATACTTACGGGATTCACTTAGAAATGTAGCGATGCTGGGGCAGAAAGCATTAAAAACGCCAGTCATTCACTTCCAACAAAAGACGATGAGACCTGCGCATGCGCAGTAACGCGCACACACTTTTACTGCAATGAGATTCTCGTGAGGGAGGGGAGAAATGCTTTAGTCCACACACACTGTCCCATTAACAACAACGAAAACATCCGCCTAAAGCACTTGGAGAACACAAGCTAAGAGAAAAACATACAGAAGCTAGGCTATGGTTAAAGCTCCAAATTTAGAACTGAATAGCAGTGAATGGACACTTCCTGATCCCTCCTTTATACGTGTCACCTGACACTATATTGTGTTGGTCTTTAATAATCAGGTTGATGTTGTGATGCAGAAGACAACCAGACACATCAAGTGTACAAAATAGTTATGCTCTTCACTTATTTAAGTGCATCATTCTTAACAAAAACTGGCTTTTTGTGCCTCGTCAGGGTAAGAAGTGAACACTGGTCCATAAGACAATTCAGGGTTGATGTAAAAGTAATAAATTATTTGCATATTTGCAATACATTTCTTTTTTCAAGTACTTTGATGCTCATCAAGGTGACATGATATAAAGCTTTAAAGGGGACATTTCACAAGACTTTTTTAATGTCAAATAAGGCTGTTTGGTGTCCCCAGAGTATGTATGTGAAGTTCTAGCTCAAAATACCATATAGCTAATTTATTATAGCATGTTAAAATTGCCATTTTGTAGGTGTGCCGTTTTTGGGTGTGTCCTTTTAAATGCAAATAAGCTGATTGCTGCACTACATGGCAGTGTCGTGGTTGGATAGTGCAGATTAAGGGGCGGTATTATTAGAATAAGATCCCCTTCTGACATCAAAAGGGGAGCCAAATTTCAATTACCTATTTTTTCATATGCTTGCAGAGAATGATAGAAGCACTGGGGACCCAATTATGGCACTTAAACATGGAAAAAGTTAGATTTTAATGGAGGAATGACAATAGCAACAAAAGAGTCCAAAGCATAGATAAAAGGTACACTGTTGCTTATGTTTTATTTAATGATATTTACATGGTCTATATTTAAACAATAATAGGCTTTATAAACTATAACGTTGACAACGATGTTGCATTTCACATGCATGAAATCTTTACATTTGGGAATAAGTTTTGGTTATATATTGGATAAGAAATACATACCTTTATCAGTATAGAAAGAGATCATCTGTCCACACCTAAAGCATTAAGCATAAAGCATTTTCTTAGTGATTGTGTCCCCACTGAAAATGTATCTAATGTTTAATGTAGATTTGATGTGGAAGAAACCAAGTACTTGAATACACTGGCACCAAAACATAATGAATAGTTCATACAAACATAAACATTTGTGTCATTCCAGCTTCAATTGCTATATTCACGGCGAGGACCAGTTAATCTGTATACAAGTTGATCTATACACACGTTGCAGGAAAGGCAAGTTGGCATCTCCAGATCACCTAACCTGTATGTATTTGGACTGTGGGAGGAAACTGGACTGCCCGGAGAAAAAGCCATGCTGACACAGGGAGAACATGCACACTACACACAGAAAGACCTCCTGAATCAGCAAGTGCTCAAACAGAGGACATTCTTGTTGTGAGGCAACAGTGCTACCTACAGAGCCACATATCACTCTTACAAAACTGTAAAATTGTTGTAAAGCTATAAGATAGCTGTAGAAGTGCGATGTACCAGGATATACAGCAAGTTATTAATCTTGCCTCTCCCTTACAATGAAGTTTGTGTACTGTGTGCTTCTGGTTATTTGCAATATTTCTCTATATCAGGTAATCTACTGGATTCTTTAAAAAAAATAGTTCAGTACATTTATTTTACCTTTTATTTATTATTATTATTATGATGATGATTTCCTGGCTATTAGTAATATACCACTTTCATACAAAATGGTGCTAAATAGCACTAAAAGTGGTTCCCCTATGATAACAAGACACCCATTATGAGTGATACCCAAACCTTGTTTTCTCCTCAGTAAATCTTTAATAAACTCCACCATTGGTTAAAGGACTCGGACCCAAAGCAGTGACAAAATTCAGAGAGTGAATAACTTACTGATCATCCCAACAAATTTATGGTTGGTAATTCAGATGTTTGCTAAGGACAGACTTTAAGATTTGATGATATGTGATTTCTTAACTAGAACCTTATTTTAGATTCAAACGAATCAAATACATTTTGGCATCATAAGATGTTGTGTTTCCTAAGTATCATGCATCAAAACATAAAATTTAACAAATTGTAAGGCTAAAAGCAAGTCAATACCTCTACATAGAAAAATATCTTTCAGATTTAACTTGAGTTAACTTCAAGTATACTTTGAAAATATTTGAAGATGTGACGTCACATTTTCTTAAAAAAAGTGGTTTGTATTATATAAACATTTTTAAAGTTGAACAATACACTTTAAAACTTCGAAAATATTTAAAAAAAAAAAACATTTTCAAGTCTCCATAATATCAATATCAAATGCCCAAAAGTCAAAGTCCGCTGTGTATGTTGCTCACTTAATGATTATTCTATTAATGAGTTTATCTGTTTACCTATATCTACAGAACAACAGGTTATTAATTTACATGTGAGGGTGAGGCTCCATACAGCAGATAAGTTCTGTGAAAGCAGTAACATTCCTTATTCCACAGTTTCTATCGAATCTTTACGCCTCTGTGGAGCTCTTGAGCTGCTCCATTTCAGTCTCAGTATGGGCTTTAGAGAGAGCACTTTGCTTGCCTCGGAAGACAGCTGCTATTTCCTCAAAAGTCTTCCCCTTTGTTTCAGGTACTCGTAAGTAGGTAAAAATAGTGAATCCGAACAGGAGTACTGCAAAAATGATGAAGACATAGCTCCCACAAAGGCTCTATGGACCAAAGCAGAGTTCAAGAAAAGGTTTTCTTTCATTTTTGAAAGTTAAATTAAAATGTAAGTTCGTATGATTTACTGTACCTCTAAATAAGGAAAGAACATGCCAATAATGAAATTGCTAGTCCAGTTGCAGCACCCAGCTAATGCGATAGCCGCAGGACGTGGCCCCTGACTGAAGAGTTCAGCCACAATGAACCATGGGATTGGTCCTGGTCCAATCTCGAAGAATGACACGAACAGGAAAATGGCTGTCATACTGAGATAGCTCATCCATGAGTAAACTTCCTGAGAAGCAGAGCAGAATTAAGAGTGAGGGGTAAAAGCATAAAAATAAATGAGATTAAACTTCATTTAAGTCAGTAACAATGTTTTACAGTGTATATATAGCTTTTTTGTAAAGCTTGTAGTTAAAACTGCTTCTTTAGCTTGAGAAGCTACCGTTTCAAAGTAGTTTCCCCAGCACAGGCCGAAAAATACTGTATATATCCACTATATCAACACACCTGAAAAGCCATGCCCACCGTCATGGCCACAGCACAGCAACACATTCCTGCCAAACCAATTAGAGTGAGAGTTCGCCTGCCCGCCCTGTCCACCAAAACCACCTGTGGTTTACACATGCAAACATAAAAGAATGACTTAAATTCAATGCAAATAATTATTTTTCAATTAGCCATATGCTCAAGACTCAATAAAAAAAGACTTTTGGCTACTTCGAACCACCAAATAAATAAAAAAGTCTCTGAGAGGCTTATTTAAATAAAAGGCTCACTTGCAGGCTGCCCTTGAACTGACAGATAAACACGGCAAAGTCCCAGATAAGATCTGGCCGTTCTCCAGCATGTGGCCAGAGAGAAGGCAGGTCTGAGTTACCACTTTAGCTCCAGCAGTTGTTTGACTGCCTGTTTTTCATACTTCATCTATTCAGATTTAAAGTAAGATGTCTCACTGGGTCACAGTACTGTTAACATTAGCAGGACTGAAAATGTCACCAGGAATATGTATAAATATCGCATAAATAAATGACTAATATTTTTGGAAATGTTAACAATTTCTAAATAAACTGAAGTCCAAAGAATGGTGAAATTATTTAAAACATCAGTCTTGAGTTGCTATCGAAAGGGGGGAGATAGGAAGTCCCTAAAGACAAAACTACTCTGCTGTTTCCAAGAAACGAGAGCCTGTTACTCAGCAGCCAGTGTTTGCCTTTAAATTAGCGTCTGTTTACCGACACAAGGGTGAAAATGATGTTTATAACTCCCACTCCAATGGTGGCATACACAGGCTGTCCAACGCCCGCTGTCTGGAAGATCGCAGTGGAGTAATAAAAGATCTAGACAAAAAAGAACAGAAGTTCAGATATTACTGTTGTCTAATAGAAAATGGTGGTCCTTATGTCACTCAAAAAGGTTTTTATCCATAAAACAGCATTAGGTTTACAGCATTAATCCCAGAGAACTGCTGTGATAAATGCATCATCAAGGCCACAAAGAGCTGCTTGCGATACACAGAGGCACGAAGGAGCCTCAGGATTGACATTTTGGTTTCTTTCATGGCTTCTTCCTTCTCTGCCTGCATCTCGGCGATGTCCCTTGATGTGTCACAATCTCCTTTTAACCTTTTCAGACCTGCCAGCAAGAAAAGGGAGGATAAGAATTGAGCTTTATTAGTTGGCTTGGCCGCCATTATATTTACATTCATGCACAGCCGAAACATGCATTTTAGTCTAGTCTTAAGTCTTGTCTGCATAACCGGGCCATAAACAATTTTTGGCTTTGGATTTTAGCAGGAATTCAGTTAGAAAAGTGGTCCTCAAACTTTTTGGCGTCACCCAGCCCTCCTTGTCTAGGGTGCATCCCTTCACGCCCTCCCCCCAAATAAAATTCAGAATTCTCAAATTTAGAATTTGAATTAAACAAAACATATTAAGAGTAAGACGTTATAGTACATACTCTTGCACGCTTCTTCTGTTTTGCCTAGTTTGATGTAGAGGTAGCGAGGACTCTCTGGACACCGAAGCAACAGTAAACTTTGCAAGATGGCCGGAGCGCCTGACAGACCCAGCAATAAAGGCCACATGTCATCATTTCCCAGCATGAACTCTAAACCAATGACCTGCACAATAAAAGGACATCTGAACATGTCTTACATCTATTTTAAGCCAAAATAGAATGATGAACTATAAGATCAAATGAATAAACTGCAATAACAAAATGAAAGAGAAACTCCAAAAGCCTCACTGTTTTTATTAGTTATTACAGGTGATTTTAAAAATACTTTCTGTGGAAAGTCACAGATGTGCATTTTTCTTTATCTACAGTAACTGATAGTCACATTTAGCTCCCACAGCAACAAGGTCCCCGGTTCAAGCCCCGGCTAGGTCAGGTGGCCTTTCTGTGTGGAGTTTGCATGTTCTCCCTGAGTCAGCGTGGGTTTATTCTGGGTACTCCGGTTTCCTCCCACAGGCCAAATACATGCAAGTTAGGTGAATTGGAGATACCAAATTACACAGGATTAACTTGGATTAACTTGTGTGGATCAACTTGTGTATGGATTAATTGGTTCTCGCCATGAATATAGCCATAGATGTGTGGAATGACGTGAAAAATAAATAAAGAAGAAGAAGGTCTGTTATACAGTACAGTATGATTGACACTCACTTGGCTAAGAAGGATGCCAGTTACAAGAGCCAGCTGATGGAGTGTTCCCAAAGCCCCTCGGTACTTCACTGGGGAAATCTCTCCAATGTACATGGGCACCAAGCCAGATGTCAATCCTATAAGAGTTAAATATGAACATGAAGTCAAATATGCAGTCAAAAGAGTCAACAGAGTCCAACAGTTAGTAAAGTAGTAGTTTAGTATTAAATTGTAATACTGTTATTGGGTTTGGTTGTTGCAATAGACCATCAATCTTGAAGGGAACTATATGAAGAGCTCAGCAAAACCCACGCAAAAGTGCGTCTGGCATGATTTCTTGTTAATTTCTTGATTGGCATCGAGACTCTTAATGTATTCTTCCTAAAAAATGGTACTTCTGAATGGCCTGAGGGCGAGATTAAGCGGATTTGATGCGAAAATGTGTAGTAGGCTTACAGGTCGAGAGCATTGCAATAGACTTAAATGAATAGTTCTAGTCAATGTATTTATTAATTTGGCGAGTAGCCATGTCATGAGCAGAATAACATACAGTTTTAGTTGAAACAAAACCGTATAGGTTTATTTATAACCCAACAATCGGTTCTGTGCAAAATGTATCCAACCATGGATTAAACCAACCCCAATATTTTTTGTTTTTTTGAGTATTTGCTTGTTTGTTGCGGGTTTATGTAAGGAATAACTGACGATGGGTTGTTGAATTATTTAGAAAATAATGCACACCCAAGGTGATAATGCAGCATGATGCCAAGTGGAGATTTTCCAAATAATTCAAAGGACTGGAGTCACTTATTCTGCATATACCACGGTTTCCACAGACAATGCTCTGGACATTTGACAGGCTAGGTGTGCATTTGTCGAAAAATAATGCATACTCATGGAACTTTTCTCAACCAATCAGAGTAAAGCATTTAACAGCCCTGTGGTATAATTCATGATAGTGACTGGCTAATAGTGCTGTACATTGTAATTGATTATGTTACTGTGGTTCCTGGAAACATATCATCTATCAAAATATAAATTAAAGTGCATTCTGTAAGGCCAAAGTTCTGTGTCTTACCACAATACAGTCCCATGATAGCACGTCCTGCTATCACCATGAGGTGAGGTGTGCCCATCTGAGCCAGACCCATGAGCAACCCTGCTGTTATGGCCAGGAGGTTTATAGCCAACATCCCTTTGATCCTGTAAAACAATGTTGATTTTCAAAGATAGACCCACGAACAAGAGGCACATTCTGTCTTATTTGAACATCTTAAACTTTATTCCGTCTTCTATGATAAAGGAAGCTCATTAATTGTAACAATATTTACACAGTTTCTTTCATTTTTGCAGCAGACCTACTCAACCTTGAGATGTTTTTTCTTTTCTTTTCATATAGGACATAATAACCAGCAGATTAACAGATACTACACCTTCCACGGAAGTCGCTAACAAAGCCCACCAGAAAGGAGGACAGCATCCCTCCAATGGAGAACACAGCCACTGACAAAGACCAGTACATGACCACAGAAGGATGGGTTTGATCTTCATGTGCCGTATTGTTGCCCATCTCATTACGAGTGAGTTCTTCATTATAGACACCAAGGGATCTGGCATAGTGCCTTTCGATGATCTTGAACACAAGATGACAAAATCTCATCCTCACATGTTAGTCAATAAAAGTCATGAACATAAATCCCAGAGGAGATAAATCCAAATCTTGCTGTGCTCAGAATTTTTGAAAAGGGAGATAAGTTAACTAGTACGTATAGACGGTTTCAGCAGCAGCAATAACAAACAAACAGCTTTTGTGGACCAAACGCAACTTCCGGTAGACTTCCACATACAGGTAGAATCAGTAATCAACAA